>JAQMYL010000021.1:7811515-7833454 GCA_030014365.1 Clarias pachynema | reverse complement strand
TGTGTGTGTGTGTGTGTGTGTGTGTGTGTGTGTGTGTGTGTGTGTGTGTGTGTGTGTGTGTGTGTGTGTGTGTGCCCCCCAAGTCCCCTGGGATAAGCTCCAGGCCTCCTGCTGCCTTATACAGAATAAGCAGTATAGAGAATAAACTAAACATACTCTGCATGAACTGCACATTCTCAGTGATTAACCATCAAAATGT
This sequence comes from Clarias pachynema, assembly GCA_030014365.1. Lineage (NCBI taxonomy): Eukaryota > Metazoa > Chordata > Actinopteri > Siluriformes > Clariidae > Clarias > Clarias pachynema. The sequence goes on along the minus strand of JAQMYL010000021.1, from coordinate 7,833,255 downwards.
TGCTACTAAAGAGAAAATACACATTTAGTAATGAAGAGGTATATATAATTATAGATGAAGTTGTTATTTCATGAAGTGTATCGACTATGGCACCTCCTGTTTGCTTGAGGGACTTTTCTATTACATTAGCATTGACAAGAAGTCCCAGGAAAATGTATGATGCATACTTGGTCACCTTGTCAAATTGACCCTGCTCTGTCGGCATTTAGGAAAGCCCGGCAGCAAGAAATTAAATTATTGACAAACATCAAGACTAATTGGGAACCTATGACCGGCCATACTGATGATTTTCCCAAGCTGCACCGGGAACAGGCAGGAATCATATCTAGTATTTGATGCAAGAGCATCACACAGGGATATAATTCAGCACAGCATATACTGTAGTACATATTTTTAGATTTTACTGTATAATAGACAGTCATTTTCATACTCTATAGTAGAAAAGCCAAAATATATTGTATGTTATAGCTTTTAAATAAACATATAAATGATTTAAATATACGAATATTTAAATAAATAAATACCCTGTCCAGGGTGTACCCTGCCTCGAGCCCGAAGCTTCCTGGGATAGGCTCCAGGCCCCCGCGACCCTGAATACAGGATAAAGCGGTATAGAAGATGAATGAATGAATGAATAAATAAATAAATCATAAATAATGCAGATCTCCACAGTAGAGAATCTATACACATAATATTTAGTCTATATATTAAAGCAAAGCTTTTTATTCTTGAACTTTTACACAAACAAGGAAACCAACTGTCCAGGTGACATTATTCAACATAACCTTTATGTTTTTTGGGTTTTTGATTTTATGGGTAAACCAATTGAATTCTAGGTCCTTGTTAATATTAAACTGTTTATTAAAAGTGTTAATGTTATAATAAATAAATAAATAATACATATTATTATTATTATTATTATTATTATTAATAATAATAATAATAATAATAATAATAATAATAATATAATGGAATCTCGGTTCACAAACGCCCTGGAGTACGAACAAATTGGTTTACGATCAAAATTTGTTCCATAAGATATATATCTGTTTAAGAAACAAATGTCTCTGGATAGTTTTTTAGTGAAATCGGCTGCCACATACAAACCAGAGTCCAAGAAACAAAAAAAAAGGGAGAAAACCCCTGAAGGAGAATGACCCAGTGTTATTATGGAAGGGGAGTCTCCTTCCAAACACTATCTTCCTCCCTACCTGCAGTATCTTCCTCTCCTCCATTCCTTCACCACGGCAAGTCTCCCTAAGAGGGGTGCGCGAACAATACATGTAAAAATAAAATGTTTGCTCTTTCCTGTACAATTTACTGTATAGTTAGGACTGTATTATTTTTGTATAATTAAGGCTTTTTCACGCTTTGTTTTATACTTTGTGATATAAACAAAATAAATGAAAAGTTAAATATAGTTCATAATGACGGACAACAAATTAATTCTATTTACATGTATTCCTATGGAAAAAACTGAATCGGTATACGACCAAATCAGGTTAAGACCAGAACTTATTAAGAACGAATTAAGTTCATGAAGGTTGCATGGTAATAATAATAATAATAATAATAATAATAATAATACTGGCACATGGTGCAGTGGTTGCCTTGCACCTCCAGGGTCAAGGTTTGATTCCCAAAATGAGGGTGTGAGTATGTGTATGTGTGCCCAGTAATGGCTTGACCAGTACACAGGATTAAACGGTATAGACGATGAGTGAGTGGTATAAATTTCATAATGACAGGTTGTGATTTTCACCATTGTAAATTAAACTATATATTTAATATACTATATAGGTATATTTATACTACTGTATATATTTTATATTAAGATTTGAAAGACCCCATGGCTATGCTCCACAGAGCCCCAGGCTTAAGAAATAACTGTATTATCTGATGGTTTCAGAGTAAATACTTGCAAGACTAAAATGATACATTCAATTTTTTTTTATCTATTTAATTTCTACAAATAACTCTAAATAGTTTTTATAAATTACTTTTAACAGTTTAATTCAAGAAAATAATATTCTCTTAGGTATGGCGTTTTGTTTTTTGTTTTTGTGAGCTTTGCGCCTCATTAAAAACTTATTTATGTGTTTCATTTAACTGGATATTTTTTGTATTTATAGAACACACTGAAACTTCGGCAGTGTACTTTATGAAAAATGGATTTTGCGATCATAAAGCTCATGGAGGGTTTCATTATTAATTGGGGTTTTCATGAAAGTGGAATTAAAGCCTTTCATAGGCACACACAACCTTTGAAATGATAAGCGGTTATTTTTTAATAGTTTTTTTTTTTCTTTTTAGCTCTCGCATCAGCGATAGAGAAACCGCTTTATGAAAATGCGACTGGACGAACCTAAGAGATTTCAATTATCTATTATTTTTCAGTTATCAAAACTTTTTTTTTATTCTCTAAGAAAAAACTATTGGCCCTGCGCGTAGTCTATTGAAGTTCTAATATTGATATTAATATAACTTTTTTTTTTCTGTAATTGAATTGTTTAGTCGCTCGCATATGGAGCAGTTTTCTGACTTGCAACAGAAAGAAAAGACAATGAGCTCTTTGAGATTTCGAATTTTTTAATTTCATGCCGGGGAGCCAAACAATTAACGAAAATCTTGGACATAGAACACATTTGATGATGCGTGGTTTCATTTCAAACTTGTGTTTGTGTGTCTGTGTGTGTGTGTCGTGCCTGTGTGTCTATGTATCTGTGTATCTGTGTGTGTGGTGCTTTGATTAAACTAATTAGCAAAATTGACACTGCGATAATCATTACACTTTTGGATCCTGTCTTATGCCATGCAAACACATGCCAAGATGTTAAAAAACCCAATCAAACTACCCCCTGATGAAGTGGAGTGGAATAATCTCAGTGCTTTTCTGCATAGCAAACAGGAGACAGGCTGCACGTTGGGTATCTGTCTTGACAGCAAATCTCATTTAACACGAAACATCCAAGTTTTATATTCAGCTTGTATTAAGAACAATCTATAGTAGTGCCAGATGTGCAGACTGAGGCGGAGATAAATATAATCTGTGACATGTTTGGTAACAATTTCTTTAAATATTGCATCATTCATTCACTGACCCTTTACCATCGGACTGGGTCATCTTTGACCCTGCCCAAGTTTCACTTTACATTTAATCTCTATCATATCATATATCAATATTTTGAGCTAAAAATTTACCTTTGCATATATATACCAGCTAAAATATTGAGTAGATCCCCCATTTCCACCAATGACAAAAAAGGAAACCAGCATTAACCTTGTCATCAACTTGACCTACAGTAGCTCTTCTATTGGATTGGACTACGCGAGTCAGGCTTCGCTCCCCATGTGCATCAGTAAGCCTTGGCCACCCATAACCCTGTTGCCAGTTCATCGCTTTTCCTATCTTGCACCAATTTTGGTATGTCCTGACCACTACAGCCTTGGTCAGTTCTCAGCAAGGCAGCCTGGGAACATCCCACAAGAGCTGCAGATTTAGAGTTGCTCTGACCCAGTCCTCTAGCCATCACAATTTGGCCCTTCTCACAGTAGCTAACGATATCTCGTGCCACCTGGAAGTGGGTGGGTATTAGGCAGTAAGTGAACATTTTGTCCTTGAAGTTGATTTGTTGGAAACAAAAAAAAAATGGGCAAACGTAAGGATTTTAGTGTCTTTGACAAGGGCCAAATTGTGACGGCTAGATGACCGGGTTGGAGCAACTCTAAAACTGTAGCTCTTGTGTGATGCTCCCAGGCTGCCTTGGTGAGAATTGACCAAAAGTGGTGCAAGGAATTAAAACTGGTGATCCGGCAAAAGGGTCATGAGCAGCCAAGGCTCACTGATGCACGTGGGGAGTGAAGGCTGATCCATGTACAGTACTCTGATCCAATATAAGAGCTACTGTAGCTCTAATAGCTGAAAAGGTTAATGCTGGTCTCCATAGAAAGGTGTCAGAACATCACAGGTCACACAAAATGCTAACTAAATTAATAAGATGTGAACTTTTTATTAATGTTTTTTTTTTTATGTTTATGTATAGAATCACCAGCCACTTCAATAAGAACACCTGCTAACCTGCTCAATACTCCAACCAAAGCAAGTGACGGCAACATAATGTATAAAACCATGAAGATACGGGTTCTCAAGTTTATGCTCACATGAAACATCAAAATTGGGGAAAATGTGATCTTGTTGTTAGTACAAGATGATTTAACTGGTTTCAATACTTCACAACCTGCTGCTCTAAAGGATTTTCTCACACAGCATTCACTTGAGTTTACCCAAAGTGGTGCATAAAACAAAAAACACCCAATGAGGAGCAGTTCTGTGTGAAGAAACACCTTGTTGATGAGAGAGATCATAAGCTAATGGCCAAACTGGTGATGGCTATGGTAGCTTAAATTATCACTATTTGGAACCATTTGGAGAATAAAAACATCTCAGAAAGGTCAAAACACTTAGGTTTAAAATAGATGGGCAAATACAGAGTAAGAAAACACATTGGGTTCCATTTCTATCAAACCAAAGAGCAGGAATTTGTGGTAACATTGGGTTTCTTTGACTATCAGTGCATGATTTTACAGAATTGTGGAAAATTGTGTGTGTTTTTACTATGAGCAAGGCTTTCCTTAAAACTCCTTACTCCATTAACAAATCTCACACCAAAGCTGGATACTCACTCACTTACTCACCCACTCATCGTCTATAACGCTTAATCCTGTATACAGCACATGGGGCCTGGAGCCTATCCCAGGAGGCGGCGTACACCTTGGACAGGGTCCCGATCCATCACAGGGCACAAACTTACGCACACTCACATGCTCATTCACACACTACTACCAATTAGACTAACCTGCATGTCTTTGGACTGTGGGGAGAACAAACTCCGCATGCACACAGATCCGAGATGGGAATCGAACCTGGACCCTGAAGGTGCAGTTAATCAGGCCGCCTGAAGCTGGAATGTTCTTATTGTTCTTTATATTTCACATTCATGGTTGCAACGGTCAATTCATAAAATTAAAAAATAAAGTCTTTGCTCAAGGCTTATGCTCTATTTCAGATTATGAACCTTATTAAGTGCTACATTAGACTTCAATTATAATAATTATCCAGTGACTATAATATTATTAACATGGAAATTTAAGATTTACTGTCAATGAGTTAACAAGAATATTTTACCCTGCTTGTGCAGCTGGTTAATCTATGCAGCTGATATCATTTGGATTGTTACCCAGTCATGTGATCAGGAGCCACAAAGTATACATTACAAGCATATTTTACATAATTTAATTAGAAGCATTCATTGCGGTACAAATCCAATTAATGCATGATAAATTTGATATTATAAAAAAAATGAGGAGAAGGCAGAAAAAAAAGATAATGCAATATGAGACGTCTGAATGGCATTAAAGGTGCCATTGTGTGTCTGAAATATGCGACCTTGTCTTTTGTAACTGAAACGTTTTAAGGATTAAACAAAACAACAACAAAAAAGAATTTTGTATATTTTGAGACCTGTCTTTAATGACCTGATTCATACTGTATACTTTAACAATTAATTATTTTTTTGTTTTAAAATTAATCCATGGAGTCTTTATGTTTGATGTCATGCTTTGTTTAGTTTTTTTCCCTCAACACAGTGTGTTCACAAAAAAATAAATTTCAGCCTTCCAACAATCGAAGCTCTATTGAGCCACAGAGTCAGACACATAGCACCTGGAGTGTAGCCGCAAACCATTTCCCTGCTGCATTAGGCCCAATGGCTCATTTCCTAATAACCTCATCTACAGTAATGAGATGGCGATGTGTAATGTGAGTAATGGCACGGTTGTGAGATGTCCTATCAGTGATGATGTTGGATTATCTAAAGAAAAGAAGAAAAAAAAATTCTGCAAAGAAAATATAGCATAATATGTTTTGATATCCCAGATTAAAATATTTTCTCTCTTTTTTAACATTTCCAAGAGCTGTATGCAAAGCAAACAGTAGTATTCATTACAGTATACATCTGCAAGTGGTGATCTGTGGGTCTTCAATTCAGTACAGACCAAATAACAGCAGACGGTGCATTGCTCAGACGATGACAGGTCGCCCCATTATAATGACAACTTCACGTTCCTTATAAGTCTTTGAAATTCTGCAAACTTGCTTTTCTTGTGTACGACGTGACACCAAAGCCATTGAGTATGAATTGCTTGCTGTTAACGCCACCCCAGTCATCAGCAGGCTCATATTTCCTTTTGCATACAGGAATATGCTGACGGAATTGTAATGACAAAAACAGAGTGCATTGAGTAAGGTTGAGCTCTTTCCAGAAGCCCAGGTTTCGGAAACGTGGCGGTGAACAACGTGGAGCCGCTACATACTGTACGCTGTAGGGAGGAAAGAGGAGGCCTGCTGAGTCATGGGCGCTGATGTGCATCGCCAGCACGTTTCATTAATTCCTCGCATATTACATTTCTGAGTGATTGCAAGTCTTACACGCAAAATAAATTTGATTCAAATAATAAACCTTTGCCCCTTTGTGATGTTTTTGATTTGGTAAGTTAATGTGTTTTTCTGTTATGCGCTGATGAAAAGGAATTAGGGCCTACAGTATGAAAAACTATGGCTCATGGTGGGTAATTTGTTTAAATATGTAGACTTGAGTTGAATTCAATTGAATGGGGAAACATTTTAATATAAAAAAAAAAAACTAACCAGTGTGTGATTTGCATTTAACTGTATGCATGCAAGTAAAAAGAAAACATTTCTAAAACTGTCAATTCAGTAAAAATATGTTTTAGTTTGTTTTACACAACCTTCCTTAACCTCCTGAGATCAGGGACTGTATTCACAAAGCTTCTTAGAATTCTCTCAGAGAGCTCCTATCTTAGCTTAAAAAGTCCTAGCTGGGAGTCCTAGACTAAAAGTGATTTAGGAATCACTTTTAGTCTCAGAGCAACTCTAAGAAAGGAAACCTTTATCTTAGTGAGGAGGTGTGGTTGGCCCCGTCACTAGGGATGATGTAGCAATTCAAGGACTGTGATTGGTCCACACAGTAGTTACTATATTTAAATTATTACATTTATTTTCCATACTGATTTTATTACTTGTAATCCATTACAGATGGAGTAAAATGCAAAAGTTGCACTTTTGGATGGGATGGTATGTAGCCAACAATCCAAGAGAGATGGAAGTAAGTAAAACAACAAGAAACTCAAAGCTTTACATTTAGTATTTGGAGAATAGTTCTTCTTTCCGCCATTTTGTCCTCTGCTATAGAAACTCTTAAGCCTCTTAAAAGTCCTCCTCTCTACTCTTACCAATTTTTACCTTAGGAGCTGTTTTTAGGACTAAGATGTTTTGTGAATAATTTTTATCTTTACTAAGATATAGTCCTTAATTTAAGGGGAAATTCTAAAACAATGTCAGAATTCTAAGAATTTTCCTAGAATTTCGTCACTAGGAGCAACTTTTAGGCTTAAGAAGCTTTGTGAATACGGGCCCTGGACTCTACTGTCGTGTACAATGCATGTTCTTCTAAGAGTTTATTTAACCAAGAATTTTATTTGTCAAAAGAATTACAACCTAACAATGGATCTACAGACAACGTACAGTACCTGGGGGAAAAAAATGCCATGTCCTCATATGAGGACATTTAGGTCCTAAGACATTTAGGTTTAAGACAATAACGATTCATAAATTAAGTCCCTTTTTTCCCAATCAAGTGTACGTAATTTTATTAAGTAACCTGTAGACATCAATCCCTTTTTATTCATCAGTTTAAACAAATTCTTACATTAATGACTTATTTAAATTTTAGTCCTGGCAATCTCATCTCTTAAAGAAAAAAATGAAACATAAATATTTGTTGTGGCTTGAAATGTTAAACTGAGTCCTAGACCATATTTGAAAAGTCTGTAGACTCTACATGACTGATTGATTGGGTTTGGGGTTATATTCAAATGTCCATTGATTGGTGCTGAAATTACAGTATATTTGGGGGAAAATTTGTTGAAACTTCCATTTAACTTCATTTAATTAGAGTCTTGGCTGAAGAAGTCTGCATTTAACAACAGCACGGAGTTCAGTGACGTGTGCTGAATAAAATCGCTGTTTTTAGTGGCCCCAATGCACAATATCCATAAGAGAACGAGGCACTTAATTAACTCAACACGCATCGACACTTGGTTCATGACAGCTATATGATCGTGACTTTAAGCGGATTCTTGCTCCAGTGAGCCCTTTCAAAACTGCTACTGTTTTTAATGCTTAAATGCTATTAAAGATATAGGGTAGGATATGAAAACCTTGCTCACCCACCCATGTGGATGTGTCTGATAATAAGTGCCACTCTCTCTCTCTCTCGCTTGCTTGCTCTTAAGATGTGCAACAGAAGCACAGAGGAGGAACAAAAATTATTCCAAGTCGAGGCCAAGTGCTCGCGCCCTATCATCCGGAGATCGCTGGTTCGATTCCCGGATGATGCTGTAGCCTCTTGCAGCCGAGAACCCAAAGAGAGCTGATTGGTTGATCAGTCTCAGCGGGGTGGGATGGGGGTCACTTAATGCTCCCACATTAATTGCGGCTCTACAGCCAATCAGTGTTGTCTGTGAGCTCACGCAACCGAAAGGAGCGGATAGCGCTGTCCTCCGAGTGTGTTACACCGCCCCCAATCAGGTGCGTGAGCGAGCAGTTCGAAAAGACGCGATTGGCTGGCATCACGTGATTCAGAGGAAATACTTGATAGTCTTCAGTCCTTCATGACTGACTGGTAGTAGTAGCCTTAATGTGGGAGCACCCTAGTGATGGGGAGGAATTGGACACAAATAAATTCATGGAGAAAATCAGGAAAAAAATCCCCCCAAAATAATAATAATAAAAAGATAAGCTATGCCAAGTCAAATTCAGGATAACTTGAAGACCTGGCCTTTGAAGAAATATTTAATTTTTGCATTTCAAATGACTTTTAATCCCTTTTCCTATATAGGCACAAATTGATCTGGTATACAGATACCAATCAGCCATGACATTATCATGAATTACATAGAGTTTGCAGTCTTTCAGCTGCTCCTGTTGAGGGGTTGCCACAGCGGACCAAGTGATCTGCACAACAACTTGGCACAGGTTTTACTTTGGATGCCCTTCCTGACACAATCCTCCTATTTTATCCGGACTTGTGACTGGCACTGCATCCAGTGGCTGAGGTTTTGGCCACTGGCTGGGAATCAAACCCAGGGCTTCCACATGGTAGGCGAGAAACCTACCACTGAGCCGCCAATGCCCTTTGAATTACATACTGTAGCAGTAAACTGGTGAATGGATCATGGGAACCCAGGGCTTATCTATTCCTGTGGAAACCAAAGGTGCAATCTCAAGAAAGACTAATGCAGCAAAGAATTGCTGAAGGAAATGAATGCAGTCTATGATAGAAAAGCATTATAATACACAATGCTACACAGCTTGCTGCATATGGAGCTTAGCAGGCTGAAAGTTGAAGGTTGCTGATCCAGCCTCTAAATTGCCCATATCTCAAAAAGTGACAATGGAGGCACCACCTTGCAACTAACGGCACTTAAAGGATCGGCTATTAATGTCCTGGTGCCAGGTACCACAGCACACACACCCTCAGAGTTCGTGTGGAGTCATGCGCTGAGGTGTCAGAACTGTTTTGGTTTTACATGGGGAAACTAAAACCCAAGTAGTTTTAATGTTATTGGGTTTAATGTTATTGCCAAAGACTGCTTTCATTCTAGTTAATTAATGTCAAATCTAAAAATTAATAAAGCTTGAAGTTATTGGTGTATACACACATGATTATAAGAACAAATAAACAAGCACATATTCGAGGTGGAGGATTCAGAGTGCCTTGCCTCCCATTTTCAAATAAAACAATAAACAATACTGTAGTCTGGTCCATTTTTCTCCTTCATATACTATATTAAAGCAAGCATCAGGCACTGCCATCACTGCGAAAGAAAATTCTGAACTGTCTGTTTTCCACAAAACATGCAATTTCAAGAGAAATTTTAAAAAATGACAAAAGGAAAGTTTATGAAGAGAAAATGATAATATTCAGGTTCACTTGTTATTTGGTGCTGTCGTGTAAAAATCAGTTCATCAGTCCTCATGTGTGTAATATGTTTAGAGTAACCACATTCGGAACACAACACCATATTCTTGTACACCTTGTGTGACACATCAATATTATTTGCTGTCTCTATGGGAAAGGCTTGTTTTCTCTTTTTATTAGATGCTGAAACTTAACTGTTAGAACAATTTAACATGATGACAAGTTGTAAAACTTTTTAAAAGAACCTTTTTAAGAAAATACAAAGTATTGATTAGACAATCAGGACAGTTTCTTATGATAGCACAAAATATGTTGAAATAAAAATAAAATATTACCGCTGTAAGAAAAGAGGTCTAAAGATAAAATGTATAGTATATGCTATAGAATTTTAGTTATCTTCCCTCCAAACAGTCCTAGAGCCCTAAAATGAAATCTCTAATACACAAAATCAGTATTGATCCAGTACTAACTAAATTGGTGGATAGGATATTGAACGGGAAAAAAAGTACTTGACCTAAAAATTAAAAAAAAAAAAAAAAATTATTGGAATTTGTTTTGGAAAGTTTTTTTTTTTTTTTTTTTTTAAAGAAATTCAAGTGTCCCTGCTCCTTTTTTAAAATATGGAATAAAAAATGAGTCTCATAGGAAAATATTGAATGAATAGGTGGTGTGATGTACTCTGACATAAAGCATAACTAATATTATTAACCTGAAGGTTAGTATTTTTAATAACGGTGCAAGGTGAGGGCGGCACTGTGTCTTAGTGGTTAACAAGGTCTCCTCGCACCTCCAGGGTTCGGGTTCGATTCCCATCTAAGGTCTGTGTGCATGAAGTTTGCATGTTCTTGGTGGGTGTTTTTCAGGTCCTCCAGTTTCCTCCCACTGTCCAAAGACAAATTGCCTGTAGTATGTCATGAGTACAAGAGTGCAAAGTGATTTCTTACTTTTATACTTTATACAGGGACTATTCAACACTCAGGTTTTTTACTGTAGGTCATGTGTTTCAATTATTACTACATATTAATAAAAGCCTTATAACCTTCTGACCAATCAGACCTGCGTATTTAACAACTCTGAGGACGGGCACTACTGTATACTGTACTGCATATTCTTTTCATACAAATGCCCTCTTCAGCTATAAATCCTTATTCAATAGGCATAATAGAACTTCAAACAATTCTCATTTAATTTACAAGCGGATATACAACAGTCTCGATGTTCGTTCACTGCTGCTTCTGTTGCAGTCAGCCTCTGGAACTGTCAATCCGTGGTCACTAAACTTCTTTTTTCAACCCTTTCAGTTTTTTAGCAATTACTTATGAATAGCACAACAGGTTATTTTAAGTTTGATTTGAATCATTGTCATCTACGTATAGTGCGTCAACTTGGTTGAGGAAGTGGACATGCTGGTATCATGCAGGGAAGACAGCAAAGCACTCATAAACCTGGAGGAACATTCATATCACACACAGACCACAATCTGCTGAATGCTTCAGAATTTTGCCATCTGTTATTTAATTCAAAGAAACTGTCAAAAAAGCAAGTCTCAAATCAAAAATATAACATCTTGTTATGCAACTTTCCCATGTCTTACCTACAGTTGGGATCCGATTCATTATTTCTGAATTAAGAGATTTTCTAAAGAGATACAAGTATAAAGCACACTTACTGTACCAGAAAGTTTACAGTGCATGGCATCTGGTGAAGACTAAACATGTGCATCAGGACTGGGATCCCAGTGAATACAAACAAAAGGCATGCAAACAGAAGGCTTCTGACTGCTTTCATGCTGCTGTAATTAATCCGTCAGATATGAAGGAAGCTTGTGGAAGGAACAAAAAAAACACTGTGGATTTCACTGTACAGAACGTAATGCAAATTTAGGGATACATTTTTTATTAGCTGACATACAATAGGCTGTTCAAACTGCACAGGTTGGCTGAGTAACAGGTTGGTAGAGTAATTCCACAGTGGGTTGAGGACAGCGGTGGCCAAACGGGTACGGCTGTGGGTTACTGGGTTGCTGATCGGAAGGTCAAGGGTTCGAGCCCCAGCACTGACAAGTTGTTGAGCAACTTGCCTCAGTACTAACAAAGCGCACCTGATTGCAGTCACAACAGAGTATACGAGGACTGTCACAAAATATACACTCCAGAGATATCTCCAGACTATACAGAGCAATTTACATTTTGTGTGCCCTTTGTGTATGACTCCAGCTACAAACTCTTTGACTATGATTCATGCCTTATCTTGTTCATGGTGTTTGCAAATCCATGGACCTCAGCCAGTTTATTGACCTCCGTTTTCGATTACCTGAGTTTGCTTTGATCGCCAGTGTTAAGTGTGACAATGAATTACCATCTTTTACCTGCGATTTAATCAAGCGATCCTCATTACTGATATGGGCATTTAAACAGAACCCTCCTGTTTTTTTTGTTTGTTTGTTTGTTTTATTTGCAAGTCCAAAAAACTTATATTCAAATAAGAGATCCAAATCCTCAAGGGTAAAAGTACGGTGGCCGAGAAGTGCAAAACAAAATAACAAAACCGAAAACAGTAACAAATAAAATAAATAAATAAATAAATAACAAAATGAAAACAAAATAATAAAAATGAAAACAAAATAACAAATTCAAAAACAAAATAACAAAACTGAAAACAAAATAACAAATTCAAAAACTAAATAACAACACCAAAAACAAAATAACATAACCAAAAACAATAACAAATAAAAAAAAACTAAATAACAAAATGAAAACAAAATAACAAATTCAAAAACAAAATAACAAATTCAAAAACTAAACAACAACACCAAAAACAAAATAACATAACCAAAAACAAAACAACAAAACCGAAAACAATATAACGAATTAGAAAATACAACGACATACCCAGATACAAAATACCAAATGAGAAAACACAACGACAATTCCGTCAAACCGGAAAGGGTAGGTATAGTTTGCAAATGAAATTCTTTTCGGTTTGAGTGAATTATTATTATTTTTTTTTTGGTATTTTGTTTCTGGATATGTCGTTGTGTTTTCTGATTTGTTATATTGTATTCAGTTTTGTTATTTTGTTTTTTAATTTGTTATTTTATGTTCAGTTTTGTTGCTTCATTTTCATTTTGTTATTTTGTTTTTGAATTTGCTATTTTGTTTTTGATTTTGTTATAATAATAATAATAATAATAATAATAAGCTTTCAAGAGACTCAAGGCCGCTTTACAATAACAGAAATATTTATACATAGAAAATTGTTTATACATTCTTATTTTGTTTTGCACTTCTCAGCCACCGTACAAAAGTCTTTATGTCAAAAAGAGAAAAGCAGAGATTTTACTTAAATACAAAACCCAAAAATGAAAACAAGTTTGGACCTGAAAATAGTAGTAATAGACGTGGGCGGAGAACAGTCCATCTGTTTGCAGTGACAATGTGGACAGGAGCAGTGTGGTGAATTCATGTGGAATTGTGGAAAGAAAAAAAAACTGTCCGCGGCCCTGCTTACACAGCAAGACAGTCGGCTGAAACTCATGACGCGCCAGAAATCCCTTCTGATTGTCCAGGAGCTTGATCGCTTCCCGTTCAGATGATTAATCCAGCTCACACTGCATATCAGATGACAATTGATCGAGCTGAAACGTGTGCCGATTATAAAAATTACCCGAGGATGACTGATCCGGGGCTATAATCAGGCCAGATCTGTACAATGTTCGTCCAGCCTGGGACTTGCATGCTGATGATCTTTGCTTCATTTTCCAATGAAACTTTTTTCCTATCTGGCTTTTTTGTCATCATTGTATCAAACCGTGACAATGCGATCGCTAAAACTAAGGAGCTGATCCTTCCGCACTCTTCCGCCGAGCTGAAACTTGATTATTGTTCTATAAATCAACTTAACATGCGGAGCATGACTTTTGGCTCAGCGCCACAGATAAGCGAAATTAAAAGCCATCAGCTCCGAGCTGCTAATTAGTGTGATAAATATGCATTCGGTCCAGAGCGTATTCATCCAGATGAAAAGGAATAGTGGTGTAATCTGTTAAGCATTGAACGTGGCATTTGACAGTCACATGAGCGTATTAAATAGGCTGGGCAAGATATACAAGCTGCTCACATACAGTACAATACGCAGAGTCGCCTCGGTAGCAGTTCACTGTAGAAGGGAGGAAACGCAGACACAGAACATCCATTCCACTTGATTGAGGGTAATCATGCAGACTGATGTCCAATAAAAAAAATATATCAGAGAGTGGAAAAATAAATGAAAGTTTAAATGTACTTGAGAATTATTATTTTTTTAAATAGTACCTGGTGCTCTCTGTTTCTTTTTTGGCAAAGAGGTTAAAGAGGCAGGAGAGGTGTGAAAAGGGCTGAGCTGGTCATAATAGATTTCCATTCGGCAGGAAAAAAAGATAGATTTTATTATAGCGGAAATTGAGTCCGTAATGGCTTTTTATATGTTGTTTAGCCCTTTTTTTCTTACCTGTTACCACAAACTTAAAAAGAAAAAAGAAGTAAACGCTATAAAAGAGTGTGCTTGCATACTTTCAGTTTGTAATCCATTGTAATTGCGTTAAGTTCTGATTCTTTGCATTTGTTTTAAATAAAATAATGGTATTGATCAAATCTTAAACAGGTTATGTTATGTTGCTGGCACTAATGGCAGGCCTGGACTGAAACGTTTGCAATTTTCACTGCCGCTATTTTAATTTAGTTTTTTTTTTTTTTTTTTTTTTTTTTGGCAGCTATAGTATTTCCTTTCCCCAAAACATAAGGCTGCTACACTTTTCTTGCATGCATGTATTATTTACAGTGTAGCACAATGGATCCACGATCCCTGCTTCATTTCACTGTCTTAATGGAATTTCTTTCAGGTATAGTTGTATTTTGGTGTATCCAGGCTGGCTAGTGTAGGTATTATAGTGTTTGTCTTTATGGTGGCCTGTGATGGACATCACATTGAGAATATACTACTTTATCATGTCCAGTGGTCCAAGGATAAGTCCACCATGACCCTTATCAAAAGCAAGTGACAAGCTGGTTTCAATTAAATCTTTATTGACTCCTACCATTTTTTCTTATTGGTTTGCACTGTGCAGCATTTTTTTTTTCAAAGTTCAATGAATAAAAAGAAAAATCCAAGTTGCTTTTCCAATGCCATTAATTTGTTTTTGGTACATTCATATAAAGGCTCAAGTTGCCAGCCCAATTGTCATTTACAGTACATACTACAGGCTATTCGGGAACACCAATTAACCTAGCCTGCATGTCTGGACTGTGTGAAGAAACCAGAATACTCGGAGGAAAGCCACCAAGTATGGGGAGAACATGCCAACTCAATGCGCACAGACCACGAGGCAGGAATCAAACCCGTGTCGTGTAAGTTCAAGGCAACAGTGCTAACCACCTTCCCTTTGAGATATAGTTAGGATCAAATGTTTTCAGAAACCTGGCAACCCTGTTTAATGATGTTAATTCTTCATAAAACAGACCTGCTGTATCAATCATAGCTAAACGAATGTACATCTAAAGTGCACAAAATGAACATCTTCTAAATGTAAACTCTTTGTTGTTGACTCAGTTACAATGTTGCGCTATAATTCATTAGATATCAGCCCAAAGCAAAGCTAAGCGTGATAGCATCTTGCCTTAATTAAGTCTGACGCTGTGTTCATATTTATTTTCTCCTGTGATACCAAAATCTATGGTCGCAAGCGGCTGCTGCTATTACATATTAATAATAGTGAAGATGTATTAAAATGGATATAAGAACATGAGCTGGGAGATCGACTGGGTTAACAATGCAGATATGTTGTCATTTTGACCATCTTCACCATCTATTTCCTCTTGAGAGCTATTCGGGTGTAGATCTAAAGATTTTTCACTCTTAATGTAATATTATCCTGATGAAGATAAGACTGAGCAAAACATTGCTGTGGAAAGATTTCAATCCCTGTTATGGAGCGAGATTTGATCATCTGAATTTTGCAGGACGACAAAAAAAAAAAAAAAAAGTCATCTCACGTTGCTGAATAGCAATCAGTTTCCAGCCAAGCACAAAAAAAGAAAGCCAGGGTGGTGGTAGTGGGGGGTGGGGGGAGTTTGGTGGGGGGGGGGGGTGAATGCTCTGGGCCTAATCATGTGAGAAAGTGCAACATTCCCATTTAAATTTTTTATTGCTTCCTTCCTCCTAACTGAAATGGCTGTCTACAATTTCCTCTAATTCAGTCAAGATTGATATTTCCAGATGTTTGCTCCATATGCTACAGCTCCAGCATAAACCCTTAGCATGTGATTCAATATGAAATATGTTCACACCATAAGTGGAATACAGATATATGACTCAATTTCTCTCTGCTTGTGTTACGCCGGAGGTAGGTTTTACCGCATGTGAAGATACTGCTGGAATCATTTCGTTAATTAACGTGATGAATTATACTGTATTAATAAAGATCATTTACATTATCAAAAGTCTGTTTGTACAAAAAACAAAAAGTTTAATTTAAAATATAGGCTGTAATGTTAGTTTGAATGTTTTTTTATTTTAAATATTATACTGTAAATAAATAAATAGACAGCACATAATGCATAAATGCTGTATTTACAAATCAAGCCCATTATTATCTATAGCCTTACACCTCCAGGGTTGGGGTTCGATTCCCGCCTCGGGGTCTGTGTGTGTGGAATTTGCATGTTCTGCAGTTTCTTCCTACAGTCCAAAGACTAGGCTGATTAGGCTAATTGACGTGTGTGAATGCTGACTGGAGGTATAAATGGGAATACAGTAACTGCAATAGTTTTCACCCTTGACCTCCACAGTCCCTAGCTGGATAACAGATGTTCCTAGATGGATGGATGGAATTATTATCTATACAGTTTATCCTGTTTTACCCTCAGGGGTCGACGGCATCGTCAACGATATCAATCACTTTTTTTCTCTTTTCAAGTGTTTTTGTTAATTAAACTATATTGTAGCAACCCAGAAAAAATATTCATCCAAACGGTAGACGATTTTCTTTCAAAAAAGTTTATTGCCAAATAAGTGTTTGTTACTAAATTAATGTTAAAAATAAAAAAAAACAGACATATGTCAGATTCTCGTCTCCACATGCGTTGGAGACCCGCCCCCGCACTTAGCGCTCCATTTACATGCAAGGTTTATGTAAACGACTCCATTCAGATGTAAGTAAATGCAAATTGCTATGTTGTTTGGGGGGGAATGATAGGCAGATGCTGTCCAACAGAACAGGAGGAGCTTGAATGAAGAAACGAAAAAAATTTTCAATATTTTCATGTAAATATCCTTATATGCACTTAACAATCTTTCCCTGAGAAAATGACTCGTCACCTCAATGAACATGAAGCACTTTTTTGCTGTTTGTGTCCAGCATTGAATAATTATTGGACCACATAATAATTGTCATTTTGAACGGCTGGAATGTACAGTAGCTGTGAATTTCTGACTGACTCAGCATATTAGTTGGTGTACACCCTGGGTGGGGTGCCAACTCATCACAGGACACAAATGCACAGCCACTCACACACCCCAGTCATATGCTATTAGCATTTTGGAAACACCAATCAGCTTACAATGCATGTCTTTAGACTGCAAAAGAAACGGGAGCACCAAGAGGGAACCCACAAAGCATGCAAACTCCACAAACACTGACTGGAGTCAAGATTCAAATCCCAAACTTGCAGGTGCGAGGTCACTGTGCTAACCACTTAACAAGCGTACCATAATTTACAATGCAGCATTCTGAATTTAGGTGTAATTTAAACATTAAAGATGACTTTATTAGCCAATTCTTACTGTGTGTTTGATTGGACCAGCGTCCTGAGAGTTTGCCGCCATATCCACGTTTTATAATATCAAACAAAATAGTTCAATTACATGTAAACTTAATACTTACATAGCTTAAAGTTTTGGTTAACCAACTTTGTATGCAAAAGTCAATGTAAATGTTCTTTATTTATACTACTTATGTAATTCATTCATTCATTCATCTTCTATACCGCTTCATCCTGTATTTAGGGTCGCGGGGACCTGGAGCCTATTCCAGGAGACTTAGGGCACGAGGCAGGGTACACCCTGGACAGGGTGCCAATCCTACTTATGTAATTATATTAATTAATTAATATAGATGTAAATATACTGTATGTATATAATATAGCATTTAAAAACATTAAAGTTTTGGTTACCCAACATTGTATGCAGACATCAGTGTAAATGTTTTTTATTTTATACTGCTTAAGTAATTATATTAATTAATGAAATAATTTAACAAAAAAAAATCATTCTCTCCTTTTTTTTTCTTCTTTTGGAAAAATTATTACCCTAGACAGGTAGGGTAACTTAACCTTGATTTGCACCGTATAAATGACAAAAATGAAAAGTTTTGAAAAACATTTGATCACAACAATCATGAAATTTAGAATTTCCATCTATTTCAGTGAGTGCCCTGTTAAATGTTAAATAAATAATAATGTTAAATAAATACTAGGCTAATAGTAGTTGAACAAACACTGATAGATTTCATTTCACATTGATGATCTCAAAGCATGCTTCATTTACCTTGACAGAAACCGAGGTAATGCACCTGAGATAGTGAACAGAAGGTTGGGCTTTCAGGCAGTGTCGGGTAATAATATCACACAAAAGTTCAAAACACAACATGTCATATCTACATCATTTACATGGCAACTGGCTCATCTGCTGTTTTACTGAAGAGTCCTTTAGGCAAATTTTGTGTATTGACTAGCATTCCTTTATAATGTTATACTGCTGTTCTGATGTTACTGTATAATGATATGGTAGCATAATTAGTTTAAGGGTAATGTGATATAGTAATATGATGGGTGGCATAGTGGTTAGCTCTGTGACCTCTCACCTTCTGGGTCCTCCCTCTGGTCTGTGTGCATGGAGTTTGCATGTTCTCTCAGTGCTTGGTGGGTTTCCTCTGGGTACTCCGGTTTCCTCGCAGAGTCCAAAGACATGCACTTTAGGTTAATTGGCGTTCCCAGATTGCCTGTAGTGTGTGAGGGAGTGTGTGTACCTGTACAAAGGATAAGTGGTATAGAAGATGAATAAATTAATTAATATGATGGGTAAATCATATTAATTAATCCTAACACACTAAGGATGAGTACTGTACATTATTAGCATTAATTATTATGTATTATATGCTTTCATGTATGGACCTCATAGAAGGGAGTTACTACATGAACAATACTGTTGTTCAAGTACAGTAAGTGAAGGTAAGGTCACAACTGTGCCCCTTAACCTGTTTAATAAATCATGAAAGATTCCGAAACATGATCTCAAATCCCGGTGGTCTATGAAAAAGATGTCACTGTCAATTCTCATACATCTTACCTCATTCATTTCAACTCCATCTTTTTTCTTGGATCTTAATTAAACCTGGCATGTTTTCTAATTACATAATAAAAAGAGACTGGTTCATTCAGTATTGCAGAATTTATTCCTGATCGACAGACAGAAAATGGCCTCTGACACTAGCATGCTGAAGACACGAAGAAATTACAAGCTTTTTTTCCCCCACTTCAGATGATGTATATTCATAGTGACACTGTGGCCATTAGCTACAGAAACCGAACACCGTTTTTGAGGAAAGTACTGCTGCAAGGTGATGACTCACATGAAAACGAGCCAGTGAGAGAAAGTGAGAAAGAGAGGCTGCCACGTTAGTACGTCCTTGCCAGGTCTGCGCATCGCAGCCTCGTCAAGGTTTATTCCAACTGGAATAATTTATGCCAAAATGCCCCACAGGGCTTTAGAGGGTTTTTTTTACAGACGTAGGTCAGCGGGAACCAGCCTGAAAGGTGTGCTAGCTCTGTGGGAGGAGTGTGCTCAGGCAAAACAAGAACAGCTAGATCACCTACAGTAAGGCAGTCACTGCAACAATCCACCGTCACATAAGGTCACACGGGCAGAAATGTCATGAACCGTTACATCTCATTTGAGAGGTTTATAAAAACGGGTCTTGACCCCGATGGTGATCTTTGACTCCTGTACACCCACTCATCCTCTCAGTATAGGAACACAAACAACAGCACGCCTTTGCTTCTGCGCCGCTCCTTGCACATTGCCACGAAAAAGTCAATAAGAAACTTAGAAAACATTCAAATATTGTTTGTTTTCTTTTCTTTAAAAAAAAGAAGAAGACAATATTTAGCTTTGTAGTCTGCTGAATATGAAACGTATCTTATTTCCTGCATTTTCTTTTCCAGTGTCTACTTCAGTTTCCCTACTGCATATCATTACATTTCATGGTCTCCTAGTTTATTCATCCCTTTGAATCTTTTTTAATACTTCTCTACTACTACTAGAATGAGTAAAAGCACTGCCTTTCTCACCTCCTGCCATGGCCTTCGACAAAACTGCAATCGTGGCAATTGTGTATTCCAAAGGAGTCTAATTTACTGCGCTGTCCTCATCGTGTCTATCTTGAGTGTCCATGCAGTGACGGATAAAAGCTCTATTCAGAAATCAAGCAAAATTAAACTCTCTGCATAGACTACCGAGACGTGGAGCGTGTGAGAATTATGTGAATCGTTGTCAGAGGGGGGCCTTTCATGGGTTTAGACCTAGACATGTGTGATGTGGCTTTTATACCATGGGGCTCTTTGGTGAACCTCAGGGATATGTTACAGGGTGTTTAATGCTTCCAGTGCTGTTGTACTTGATTAACAGATCTGAGGGACATCACATTAACAGTGATCCAAATGACCCACACTTGGGAGGGGTTTTGTTCACAAGAGCAAGATGAGGTAGTGGGTTAGGTGCCCAATTGTAGCAAGCATGTGAGTCTTAAAAACATCAACTTGCAAAATAGTTATTAAACTAACTACTGTGTTGAAGTTCAAGTTATCGGAATTTGGCTACCATCATATGGTTCCTGTAATTTTTATCATTTTCCCTTGCTCTCACAATAAGCTTTGCCTCTGACAACAGTTTTCAAGGAATTTGGCTAAAAATCATTTAAGATCTCGATAGCATTTAGTGTGCTGGATATCATTATCCAAAAAGGAATTTAGATATTCTGTGACTTGCATGAACATTGACAAAGAGACGAATTTAATGGCAGTCTGGGTTGGCCCGCCATTTATATCAATACAGTGTCATTTGAGTCAAATATAGCCTTCTTGTATTTCTTAGACATGACCTGACAACCGCTATAGAACGATCGCAAGCTTCAGAAAAGTTAAATCAAGCGCACTGCATTGCTTATCGCGGCATAAGAATTCAATTCAAGTCAATTTCCTCCAATTAGAACAGATAATAAAATACATATGATTTTTTTTTCACTTTCTTTGGCCAGCTTTCAAATTTGACTCAAATAATCAACTGAATAGATAAAGGCTTTTCACTTCTTAAAATATCAGTATATGTTCTCATGATTTTGACTTCATTTCTTCTAAATTCAATCCTTCACCAAAAAAACACTGACATATCCTAAATGTATGAAATATTATTGAAATTCAACAAAGTTACCCGTTTTGCTTAAAATTATTTTGCAACAATGATTTTTCTTAAGAACTGGAAAAAAAAACACACCTAACAGATAAATATAAGGATATACACTACCGTTCAAAAGTTTTAGGTCACTTGCAAATTTCTTTGTTTTTGTTTAGTGATTTATTTTCTACATTC
>JAQMYL010000021.1:7771807-7786440 GCA_030014365.1 Clarias pachynema | reverse complement strand
TAACACAGTATATATATATATATATATATATATATATATATACACACCAAGTTTATTACTGTATCATGTCCGGTTCATGAGATATGGCCAGTTTAAGTTAGTTTACAGGGAGGGATTTTGAAAAAAATATATATATATTTTTAGAATATTTAAATAAGGATTTTGTTATGCAGGAAACCTCGGCCACATTTTGCTTGGATAATGTTCATTAATGTCATTTTAAACAATGTTTAGGATTAAAAATCTCTCAATTCTGTCAAAGGATCAGGAGGATAAGGCATTTATCAACCAATTTTACCATAATTTTAAATATGATATACTTTAGTACCTACTGTGCTCTGTTGGTACTGGAGTGCAAAATTAACCTGTGTGACTTAATACCTGACAGGTCTTATATAATAACTGAATGTCTTACATTTTAGAATACAGCTGAGGATGGTCATGGTAGAGCCATATCTCGCTCTGGATAAGGGCGTCTGCCGAAAGCGTAAATGTAAATGAGCCAAATTATGCAGAACTACGCTACCCATCAGCCCAAGCACATCACATGACCATGCCACATGCTTCACTTATCAATCTCACGTGTTTCATTATGCCGCATTAATAGTTTTAATTTGACACAATGAAATTAATTCATTGTATTAATTGTATTCTTCTTCAGTTGTTATGATTTTTCACAGTAAATCCACTGTCTCAACAACAGTGCATCTTAAGGGTTGAGGTTTCAAGTCTCACCTTCGGTTTGTTTGCATGGTCTCCCTGTGCTTTATGGGTTTCCTCATCCACTCCAAAGACATGTGATGTAGGCTGATTGATGTTTCCAAATTGTCCGTAGTGTATGATTGAGTGAGTATGAGTGAGTGCGATGACCCCCCATTCAGAATGTATCCTGCAACCCTAGACATAATAAATGGCATGAATGTTCACAGGAGGAAAATTAAATTTAAACGGGTCAAAACTTTCTAACACAAATGCTGGTGTAATAAAATGTTTGTTTGTTTTTATCTTAGGGATGGTGCAGTGTCTCAGAAAGGTCCTCCGTGTATTTATTTTATTTATTTTCTACAGGAAGTAACATTGTACTCCTATAAATAATATTTACTGTGAGGCAAAAATCCATGGTTGGTTTCGAACGACAAGCATTTAAAAAATATATATTTAAAAAGCAAAAAGAAATCATAGCAGTTCTTTATGCACAAAAATAAAAGTAGGATATTATTTGTGTTTTATAACAGTGCTGGATAATATGTTGTATTTTTTAAATATATTATTCAACAATATTCATCCAGCTATTTTCAGTTGATTGCATGTGTCTCAGTTTCCACTCACACTGCTAATTGCATGTGCTGGTATTCAGTTCAAATTTCAAGCTTCGCTTCTTCTTCTTCTTCTTCTTCTTCTTTTTCTCCCCTCAAGTTCATTTCCAAAGCATCCTACTAAGTTTGTCATGAAAGGCTTCCCCAAAGAATGGGGTGACACTGAGAAAAAACAGTACAGAAAAGTAACAAAACTTGAAAAAATGAGATTCCTCTCCTCTGAGACGATTTGGGCTTGAGCGTGTGCAGGAGAAAGGTTTTGCAGTTCAAGGAAACCTCAGATACGGATAGTGAAATTCTGCTTTCATTTAGCAGGCAATTTGCCAGCAAGGCAGCAAGAGAATGAAACTCCGGCTGTCTTTTTTATCACAAGTTGAAAAGGCACTCGGTTTTCTCCTCATGTAGTTGGTGCTAATTAGCTCACCCTGGAGATTACCCAGAAGGCTGCTAAACACCACCCCCTCACACACACTTCCCAAAAATAAAGGCTGGCTTACGGTGATGAACGTTAAAAAGATGGCTATTGCTGCAGACTAAAGATGGAAAGCATTCAACAATGGCCCGGTTCTTTTTATTAAAGTGTCAATGACAAATAAATAAATACACATAAAAAACATTTGTACAGATTTTTGGGGAGTTTAGATGATTTTTATGTAATGAAAAGCCTGAGAGTCATGTTGATGTATTTACTTTTGAAGCAGGAAGTCTTGTGAAGAGTGACAGCATGCTGAAGTGCCTGACTGGTTTAAACATTTATATAACAATCAATAATGTTAGGGTGGCAATGCTGAGGTGTTATTGAAGACTAGGTTGCTTTGATAACAGCCTTCAGCTCGTCTGTATTGTTGGATCGAGTGTTTGTAATAGCTTATACGTTCACTATGAGGTCAAGAACAGGCAAGTTGGCAGGACAATCAAGCACAGTAGTTAACCAGTTGGTGTATGTTACAGTTAGTGCCAGTTTCAACTAGTTAGTGGTAATTTTGGCACTGTGGGCAGATGCTAAGTCCTGCTGAAAAAGGAAAGCAAACACTATACTGGTAAAAGTATTCGCTCGCCTGCCTTCACATGCATACGAACTTGAGTAACATCCAATTCTTAATCCATAGGGTTTATTATGATGTTGGCCACACCCTCTTTGCAGCTATAACAGCTTCAAGTCTTCTGGGAAGGCTTTCCACAAGGTTTAGGAGTGTGTTTATGGGATTTTTTTTTTTTTACCATTCTTGACCATCCATATGTGCATTTGTGAGGTCAGATGAGAAGGCCTGGCTTACAGTCTTCACTCTAATTCATCCCAAAGGTGTTCTATCAGGTTGAGATCAGGACTCAACTTCTTCCACACCAAACTTGCTCATCCATGTCTTTTTGGACCTTGCTTTGTGCATTGATGCGCATCATCCCCAAACAGTTCCCACCAAGTTGGGAGCATAAAAGTGTCCAAAATGTCTTGGAATGCTGAAGCATTAAGAGTTCCTTTCACTGGAAGAAGGGGCCACGCACAAAAACAACCCCACTTCAATTCCATCATTACTGCTCAGCCAGTGAATACCTTTGGCAATATAATGTAGTATAATAATGAAGAAGCCCTGATGGTGTATGAAGAAGGAATTGTGTCTGGAGGAGCAAGGCATTGGAGCACCTGAGAACCCCAAGTTGGTAAAACGCTTCTCGAAAAAGTGCCTGTCACATAACTGGCAAATTGCACAAATTCCACTCTTTTCTAAACTTGAGAAAGGAAAGTTGGAAAAGAGAAAAGTGTGTGGGAAGACGTGAAGCCAAAAACACACTGAGGAAACATGTTTTCTGCTAGCTGTCTGTAGGTGGGACACATACAGTATGTTCTAGAGAAACAGGACTTGTATAGGATCATCCCCAAAACTTAAAAAAAAGGAGACAGAGAGAGATAAACTGAAGATCAAAATGATATAACAACTCTTTTCATTTTCCATTAGATTGATGTCCATAATTCCTAACCCTAAGACACAGGTATCAAAATGTTAATTTCTGGAGCACTAATGATTAACAAAGCAGCTTCACAGAGGTTTGCTAATTTGACATCTGTGCTGTTTATGCTCTTAATTGCTCTTAATTGTCTAAGCAAAACTCAAACGGCGTTCACCAAAAGCCCCGCTATCTGCATTTCAAATCCAATAACCTAATTTTGTGCGACTGCACAGTGGAAACAGCACCTCACATACTGTCTCGTTGAAATGTTAAAGTAATGAGCATCACTTCTGCTCACCCTGCTGAAGCAGTGCCATCAGGTTTGATTGTCTGCCCGTCTTCACCTGCCAAATTCTTTAAGCGCTCACACTCTCATTAGTTTTCAACACTGCCTGTCTTTAAACGGAGCAGTGTGTATAAATTCCATCTGAACTGCCAGTAGCGATCTTAGTCAATCCAGAGTTAATTTGTTAACTATCATCTTAACTTTAAGGATGATTTCAGAGGAGTGAAGACAAAAGGAGATAGAATAGAAGCATGGATGATTAACTGCTCAGCGTCATGTGTAAGGCTAAAACGGTTCATTAGGGATCGAGGCAGGCTCGTGTAAATCCCGTTTTATAATTCCCATCAGTATTCATGAGTTCAGGATAGATATTTATGCAATTTCTCAGGTGGATTTGTGTGATAAATGTGCTGGAAACTTGCATGTCATTTGTTTAATATCATACATAGCATGAGCATCAATAAATAAAAGTGTCTGCTGTGTTCGCAAGGTGTCAAACTGGACAAACTGGCTCTATCTTAATGGCTACATGATTTGATGCAAGGCATGCACCTTTGAAGCTTTGAGCTAAGGTCCTTATGGTGTTTCCTCTGCATTTTCCTGTTTCCTCCCCCTTTGTAAAGCATGCTCGACTGGCTAAGCTAAATTGACTCTTGGTGTGAATATGGGTGTATGGTGCCATGCATTAGAGTGGCATTCTATCCATGGTGTATTCCCGATTCATGTTCCCAGGATACACCGCATTTAGGATAAGTTCGAATGAGTGAATTGTTCAATTGTTCAATTCCCTCCCATGTCTCTGTTAGGACATTTATCCATCAAGGGGACAACTATCAACAAGGGAGGACAAAGGCTACCACATATCTGCTCTGAGGCATGTGATTCCAGCTGACTGCATCTTTTCAAACTGCTGCTCATGCAACATTTAATCGAAGGCGTACCAAGCTCAGAGGAATGCGCTATCCGCCTCTTCCGCTTGATTTAGGTCACAGATGTACATAATTGCACAGGTTTTATGCCGGATGCCCTTCCAGGCATCTAATTCGCTTGGTTGTTAGTTTGGGGATCTGAGGATCCGCGTTTGAGCCCCGCTTTCGGTGGTTGCCACACCCCCCAAACTACTCAGTACCTGCATGCAGTGCTGGTCCCAAGCCCGGATAAAATGGGAGGGTTGCATCAGGAAGGGCATCCGGCATAAAACCTGTGCCAAAATTGTGTGCAGATCGGATGGGCCGCTGATGGGGCCCTTGAAGGGAGCAGCCGAAAGTACAGTAAGTATGTCCGTAATTGGCTAGAGTCTCTATGATTGATTCCTGCCCTTCCCTTCACAACAAGAGATCTCTCTAGATTCTCACTCAGGCTACACTCAGGAGTCAAACTCGTGATGCCTCTGGATTATCAGATGAACACGTTATTATTATGTCACTCATGAGGCTTAACCATGTATGTCATTGTGAAATGTGTTTTATCTACTGTAACTTTTGTGTTTAAGGTGAGACATTACAGGTAAAGTAACAATTTTGGTCGCATCAACTTTACATGATTTTTTTTATATTATTGTATAAATTGAATGATATTTTCTCTTGAACTCTAGTAAGCAAAATGACGAAATATTAAGACAAAATAGTAAAAAAGACACAAAAAAAAGCAAAAAAGCTTGTTGAAATACAGTATTGTGTTAAAGTCTTGGTCAACCCTTTATATCTTTATATGTAGTTTTTAAAGAGCCATACTTTTTTTTTTATTATTATTATTTTTTTTTATATTTATCCTTTATTTTACCAGAAATGTCCCACTGATTCTCACATCTTCACATCTCAATCTCACATCACATCAATCTCACATCTCTTCTTCCAGGGAGTCCTGGCCAAGGTGACAGCAACAAAGTTTAAAAGTTAACACATATAAACATACAGACATTCCAAAAATGCAATTGAATAAACAATCACGGACTAAAAAGACAAGCAGATGGGAATTCCAAATGTTATGGAGTTATGGACATGAAAAAAAAGAAGAAAAAAAAGAATTCAAAATATATGTGTATATGAACTAAAAAATTATGAGAAACAAAGGCATTGTTGTATAAGAACTAAGTTTAAAAGATTTTTGAAAACATTTACAGAGGGTAGGGAGTCAAAATTTAGGATATTTTTTTATGAATTTCACTCATGTGGTGCATATGAAGAAAAAGCAGCTTTGCCTAACTCTGTCCGTGTTATTGAAGAATGAAGTAGGATGTAATCTTAAGAAATACGTTTTGAAGGACTTTCATAAATCTCACTTTTGGCAAGTTTTGTCTCTCATTTTCAGTTCAGTCCCTGTACCTGAGCAATTTCAGAGGAATGTTTTTTTTTTGCTTGTGAAGCCACACAGTGATCTATGAATCATTCAAGCATAAAAAGCACCTAACTTAAGGCATGAACCAGTGAGAAACAGGTGCAGATGATGACAGATGATGATCAGGCCAGTGATTAGTATACTGGTGATGCTGAATGCTGAGTGGTTGGAACAGACGAGAGGGGAAATCAGGTTGTTGCTGAGGCTGTTACAGAAATAATCAATTGTATCTTAAGGCACGTTGATGTCACAGTATCATTAGTTCCCATTTCTTTCAATTTAATGTATATAATTTTATTTAATTCAATTTAATTTAATATGAATACATACTGTAAGAGGCCGGTGCATAGTACTGCATTTCAATAATACTTGAACCGTACCCAGGCTTAAGCTCCACCCACTTGACAATCACTTCGTGTCTAATGATATGTGTCATTTTAATATTTATGTTAATTTTCTTTGTAAACCATACAAGTTACATTAATGAATAAAACATGCTGTATTATGTTGCATTTTCTATGTTTAAAAATCTCATTAAATTTTCCATTAAAAGGAGGTTAAGGAGGAATTTATCAAATATTGATTACTGCAGATTCACAGTATCTTAGATTTTCTAAAAGGAAATAGCATAGTTTCTTGAAACAACGCCTTGGTTTTGATTTTTTTTTTAAGTCTCTTTTTCTTGATTAAAAAAGTAAAAGAGTTAATTTTTATGTATTAATTTTATAAAAATGTGTGCAAATACATGCATGTTTAATTAAGCCCTCATTTGTGCGTTTTTTTTTAAAGTTGTAATACACAAAATACTTGAAAGAATATTCGCAATCACTTGAAGAAGATGGATTGTAATTTCTATTGGGCTTTTTGTGTCTGTAATGACCCTATTCACCCGTAGTGTCATTAAAAAAAAAAAAAAAAAGTACATCACCTATACACATCTTTTATGAGATTTTGAAGGATTTTATCCCAAAGCCCAATGATCTTGCACTTCCTTGAGGGGAAGCCATGGCCTGATTGTGAACAAGAGTGCCTTAAATTGCCTCTTCACGTCCATTATTCCTCTAATTTATTGTCTGATTTGGGACATGGATCATTTATGCTCTGCCCGATCTGTCTGCTAAACAGCTTCACTCCACTTAAATTGAAAATTTTCATGTGGCGATGGCTCCTTTGCCATTTCTGTAATTAGGATTATGGTAATGAACATTGTTTTAAACCAAAGCAGTTGTTTTTCTCTTCCTTTGAAAGCACTGCCTCATGGAGCAATTAACAGAAATGGGAAATAGATTGGCTTTGTCAGGCTGCCAGTTCGTTGCAGACTCTTTCTTTAGCCGTTTGTTTGTTTGTTTGTTTTTTGTTTTCTTTTTTAACTTCGGAGTCATGGGATTGTAAAAAAAAAAAAAAAAAAATTAAAAAAAAAAAAAAAAATATATATATATATATATATATATATATATATATATATATATTCTTCATCAAGACTTAGTAGTGGGAGAGAAAGAAGGAGAGAAGCATGAGAGCATGTTCTTGTTTCTCGCATGAGAGCATCTATGCCCTCAAATCTTTTCCATCACTTGGACAAATAGT
The DNA here is from genome assembly GCA_030014365.1 of Clarias pachynema. Taxonomy (NCBI): domain Eukaryota; kingdom Metazoa; phylum Chordata; class Actinopteri; order Siluriformes; family Clariidae; genus Clarias; species Clarias pachynema. The sequence continues at coordinate 7,778,967 of JAQMYL010000021.1, read as the reverse complement.
GATTGGGAAAGTTTTGCGAGTAGAGGATGTGTGAGGACTCGGAGAATTGACAGAGAAAGGAGCCACAATATAATCGTACCCACCACCTTGGATTACTGTAATACATCTTACATAAAATGTGCTGAAATCCAATTTAATGGATGGGGGTTATTACAAATAAAGCATTGTAGCAGTGCTGTGGGACTCGCAGAGAAATAATAAAAGGCCATGTTGATGGGAAAAAGGGGGGCCCTATTGGAGTCATTTCTTTTCATCACAGAAGTATCGCCTTGAAAGGAAAGGTAGTGGATTTCATTTGGGTGTTTTGTTCTGTGCTTGTCATTGAACACAGAGGATTGCTGCTCAGCCTTTTTGAGTTTGAGGCGCGCTGAAACCGAAATGGAAGAACCCACAGATTTATTGCGGGAATAAGAAGAACGAAAGAGAGAAAAGACTTTATTACGTTTATTAATTAATACTTTTATCACATTTGCTTCAGCTGCCGGGTCGATCCCGCGGTGCCTCTGAGACGCGGATTGCTCGCTGATGAATCACAGAAATGCTCGCTTTTTAAATTGATGTGTTCAGAGAGTAGGTTCAATTACCATTCAGTGCATCAGCTATGCATTCCTATAGCAGAATGCCGCTCTATGTTCTCCAGGCTTTAAATCATATTGAAGGAATAAGGGCCAATGTAAACTATATGAGTGCAAATTAAACCTTACATTGAAATAGACGGTTTTTGGTCTATGATCTCAGCGCACGCCACTGATATAAAGCTCTGTACTCAATAGGCTTGGCGAGAGAGTGTCTTCAAAACTTTGCAATGTTTCCGTTAACATTGCCAAATCATGAATGTTGGAGCTTTTTAAAATCTGGAATGCTTTTTCTTTTTTTTTCAGAAAAGTTGGACATTCATAACTGCCCTCAGTATTCCCACTATGTACTCATGACTGATTAAATCCCCAGACTTTCCTGTTAAATAAATAAAGATTATTGCAACATACCGGTCTTTACAGAAATAAGAACTGTCTATCACGAAACCGGTATGAAACATTCCTGCAATTTCATGAATGTTGGTTTGATATGGAAGCTTGTGACTTTTCTTGCTAATCAGGTCTCTCGCCATGCAATGCCTGTGCTTAAAAAAAAACAGCAATTTTACATAAGCGTGATTAATACAGCATCTTACATTCATAATATGACAATATGAGAACTTAGGGTTCATAACGTTGTCTCTGGTAACAAGCTGCATTGTGTTCTCCATCCTTGGGCGCAGAATTAATGGGCGGTCATTAGTAATGCGTTAGGTTCGAGCAGGTCATGCAGTTTGCCAGCACTAACGATGCCTCGGTGGTTGTTTGGCTTCAGATGCTGTTAACTTTTAATGTTTTTTCTCACTCTTTTCAATTGCTACCTTCTACTTTCGGTTACCATTGTGAGCTCGGCGGGGAACTTTGGGGTCTTGTGTGTGCAGAGAACAACTTACAAGAGGTAGAGTGACCTTTTCAAGAGTTTGCTCTGATGTTAAAGCCAATATTCTGCATCTAAACTAGTACTTAAAGTGATACCTTGTGTTTATCTTGATTTGATTAATTTAAACATAAGCGGAATGAATTGAACTTGTTTTTACATTACGACGCGGCGCTGGCATGCTCCCAAATCGGGTCCGAAGCTATTGCCTAATTTACTATACCACCACCTCTAACCAGCTCCATCAGTTCCATCAGCACGTTGAGATAAACAAAGTTTATCTCAACGTGCAGAAATTCTAATATGTTATTTTTCAGTAGAAAAAGCTAATTCTCAATGATGTCTAACAGATGCACTGCCTTGATTAAATAAAAAATAAACTGATTTTTAAAAAGGTTGTTATTTAATAAAAAAATTAATAAGCAAATGTATTTAATTAACTAACTAATTAATGAATGAATTAAAGATGATATTAATTAATAAAGATGTAATTGTTGATTTATGGAGAGGTTTTCTGAAGAGGGAATTGGCACTGAAATGTAATTATTTAGCCCTAGCGTAAATACGGCTAAAAAAGTTTGTAGGAAAAGTTAAAAAGTTTAAAGCTAAAAATAAGTTGATCAGCTTTAATGTAATCAGTGATATTATTATTTCAGGTTGAAGCCCACGTACATGTCTGTCTGTATTTCTGTACGGTAGAACTCTCTGTCTAACTTATTCATACAAAGAAATTTAATTTTGTAAGGTTGAGTATCTTACATCTTGTTTACACCTTGTTTAAGTTGTACTTCTTTCATTGTCAGACAAATACACTCAATGTTTGGTAATTTGAGAGTGAATCACAGATGAGAAATCAAAAAAGTAGATTGGGCAAAGATGAAATTTTGTCTTAAAACAACTTCAGGTGTTTGTTTACATTGAGCAAGTAGTGCATTAGTAACTTATTTTAAAGTTGATTATTAAATCCATCATATAACTGTTCATAACATTGCTTTTACTCAACATTTTGACTTCACTAATGGCGCCAGTTAAACTTCAGGCAGATATCTAAGTACTGCAAAAGTTTCATTAAATTCTGTCCAGCCAGTTTTGCGTGATGCTGTGACAAATTCGACTGGACAGACATACAGATATACAGACAGACAGACAAAAATACAGAGAGACTGGTTTCGGGTTCTTCAGTGTATGAAATGTAAAGATACTGTATCATTGAAAGAGCAAGTTCTGATATGTCTACAGACAGAAAGTGTGTGTTTGTTTTTGTAAAATTTACTTAATATTTGGGTAAACAAAGTGTTATGAACCAATTAGATTAGATTAGATTAGATTAGATTAGATTAGATTAGATTCAACTTTATTGTCAATATGCAGAGTACATGTACAGAGCCAATGAAATGCAGTTAGCATCTAACCAGAAGCCTATTTACAATAAATAAATACAAAGTGTTCTACAAACAGAAGATGCATTTGGAAACAGAGTTATGGTATATATAGTGATATAGTAATGTTTTATTAAATTTTTGGATTTTTAGATTTTTAAGATTTAGTTACGAATTTTATTAAAAGAATCAGAACACTGCAGGTTATCCAAACATACAAGAGGTATCCGATATCAAAATCTTACAAACAGGCGAGAGTCAGGAGATGTGCGACAGGTACTGTATATAAACTGGGTCAGGCTAAGCAGAAAAAAACAAACTGACTGGGTCGAGATCCAAAAAAATCTTTTAAAGTTCAAAGGCTTGGTAACAACACTGAAACTAATCACAGGGAGTGTTTATTTTGCAGTGATGATGTGTTTGTGAGTCTCTTTTATATGGATGTGTAATTAGTCTCAGGTGTGTTAGAATTACGATGAATTCCTAGTTGATGTTGGTCTGCGTCTGAACCACTGTTTACAGATGCTATAAAATAGCAGGAACTACCGCGGTGTACAAATGTAATCCATTCCGGAGTCGAGTTCTTAAGGAGAAATTTCGTATTGTGAAACACATTTTCCCATAGGAAATAATGTAAATGCAGATAATCCGTTTCAGAGACCCAAAAATATTACCCATTTCCAAACACTATAATCATATTTTGCATATAAAAACAATCAAAACATTTAAAAAAAAAAAGACATAGACATTAAACCTCACTTAACCTTAATTTATGATTCCTCTTGACACCAACTGCTTTAAAAAACAAAACTGAAAGTGTCTCTCCTACCGTCCTTGCTAACATTCTTGGGACCCATAGTGCTATGACTTGACAAATCTTGCACAAAATGAAAAAAAAAAAAAAAACAGGAAAAGTCTTGGCATTTTGCTTGGCTTTCCACTGATGCAAAGAAGTTTTGAACGGCTCCTGGATGTGCATGCAGCTTAGCCTCCATTCAGCTGAGTTTGTTCGCTCATATGCCGGAAATGCTTTTGTATGCAGAGGCCAAAAAAGTAAATTCTTGTAAAATATGACCCATTGAAATTTTTTAAATCTCTGTAATCATTGTAATTAGTGACCTCATTGCTTTCATATACATAATAGGAATAATACACTTATTTATTTGCTGTTACAAGAAAATAATCAGCCAATAATAAAATACTGTACCCTTACAACTTATACAGGTAGATGCTCTATTAAAGTGACTCCATTGTCACTATTGTATATGCTGTTGCTCCTGCTCTGGTTCACATTCGTCCTCATTATAGCTGACTAATCCCGAGGACTGTAAGAGCTTGTAAAATAACGGAAATATGACTATCTGTCTTCATTATCTTCGGCTGGCAAGAGAAAACATTCACATGTCACATTACCTCCCAAGGTATGCTCCAAATTTCTTAACCTAACAGGACACCTGAGAGCTGAGCCTCAGCATCTTTGCCAGACGTACAACGTCCTTGTTGAAAATCTGGCCAAATGAGCTGCAGTCCAGAATAGTGAGACCTGAATAAAAAACTTCTAAGTGTTATTAAGTGTTCGAGTTAGCTGCGGAATTTAGTCGCGTTGCATGATGCTATGACCTTTTGTCCAGAAGCTGATAGTTTCTGAGTTAATAAGCTGGTTCATTTAATACCATGGCTTTTACACTGCTTAGAATAAATGGCAAAATAACCCCCCAAAAATAAAACCCTAACAGTTATTCCATATGCAGCACTCTCTACTAACAATAAAATGTCAAATACTTAGCCTTCGCAAACATCATAAAATTCTCGAAGTCAATTTTTCCCGGCGATTTTGTTCCGGCCTTTGAAGTAATCTACGGCAAAATTCATCCTGCCAACACGAGGTGAGCCTAAAGGCTCTCTGCTGTAAGAACATCACAGACACACTCCACAGAAAATAGTTCCCAAAGCTGCTATTCACCGTGACTCTAGGATTAAGTTGTTAATTCGTGTCATACTGTCTGATCTCAGCTAATTTCCCCATGGAAAAAAAAAAAAAAAGGGAACAGTTTGTTGTTTTTGTTTTTTTTTGTTTTTCATCCCCCACACTTCTACATTCTAGCTTTCTCTGTCATGCACCTAGATTGATCTAATAATTCTACACCGTTGTATGATACGCTATTATTCTAGGTGGAATTCATGCAATGCCCTTGACTTATTTTTGGAAGAGAAAAGGGATTTTAAAAAAATAATTTCAAGCCTCAGGAATATTATGCACATAATCATGCATGTTTTTATGTTGTACTTTTTTTTTAACATTGATATGTATGCATACTTTATATACTGCTCTCTATAGCATACACTACCTATTTAGCAATTATAACCCTAGCGAGATCTCAGTCTCTAGTTTAATTATCTCTACCCCGTGGAAATTAAGTGAGAACTGTGACCTTTCAAGTAAATGTCTCCATCTGCATGTTAATGGTATGCAGATGAAGAAAATATTCACTCAGATATTCATAAGTAGTCTCCGGGCATGATGCAGAGGAGGTCACGTTTGCGTTTAATATTTAACGGAGGAAAAAAAAAAACTTTTAAGAGGTGACACAAAAAAGTCGCTTTTTTTTTTTTTTTTAGAGTTTGCATGCAAAGTAATTAAGTTAACTTTTAGTATTTGAACTTACGGCACTTTTTTAAAATGCTAATGCATGGAATCATTAGCTGTGTGCATCCGTTATGACCACGGACATCTCAGACAATATTAATTTAATTGGACATGCTCATAAGGACAATAACGTCTAAATCTGAGCGCATGAGAAAATTGGTGTCCTCGTTAAAAGCCCAGAAGTATGTACTTTTTAAATCAATTTAATTATTTACCTTGTAGCTGAAAAAAACTTTAAAACGTTAAAACTTTTAATCATGTTACATAGCAAATACCAGAATAATTTCACTTGGCAATAAGATTTCAGCTGTGGCCTGCTTACAGTATTTTTTGTGTTAGGAGATTTGTTCAGCGTTATTGGAAGGAGTCTCCAGTGTCAGGGACTGACTAATTTACACACGTTTCACAATGTTCAATTTAACTATAAATGCATGACTATTTCTTTTAATAAGAATGAATCATAAAAATTAATTGTTGGCAAATTGCCCTTATGTACAGTAAGAGGAATAAAACGTGTTGTATTTGGAAAATAATAATCAATGCGGTAGCTTTGAGCAGTATCAGCATGTCCAGCATGTCATGTTTAATTCTATGCTTCATTTCCGTTTGTGTCTATTCTGCAAGGGTACAATTACAGAACACCATGCAACAAAAAAGAGTTCGTTAATAGGTAGTAAAATAAGTCTATACCCTATTTTTCCTGTAAACAGGGAGACCATTATCCAGCCTCCCTCAGCCATCTCTACTGATTTCTGTCAGCATTTTCTCAGCTCATGGCCTTCAGCTGCACAACTTTCCCATAAAGGAGGACTCTCATATAGGAGGAGCCTTGTAATAAAGAACTCATAAACAAGTGCATCCTTTCTCTCTGACCAGGTGAACTTGATTTTATCCTATTAAGATACTGCTGCGAGCTTGTAGAAATAATGTAGAATCTGTCTATATAATTTATTAGATTTACATTAGATTTTAATATTTTTACATGTTTTTATTATTTACCGGTTTTATACTCCTTTGTGTGTTGATTTATCTACTGTAAATTGAACATAGGTTGGCACCAGCACCGGAAGCCTTCTAGTGCAAAACATTTCGGCAACACCCACTTTGGGTTTAAATCCAAATACAGCGGAACCTCGGCATATGAATGCCTCTCCTTAAGAACTGAAGTTTTGCATACAAAGCTTTTTCCGTATATATGCCAACAAACCGAGCTGAACCAATATTTTTTTTTTTTGCATTTTGTGCAAGAGTTAGTGAAGACATAGCACCATGGGCAGTGTTGGGGGACGTTACTTTTTAAAGTAACTAATTACATTACAAAATTACCGTCTTCAAAAAGTAATCAGTTACATTCCAGCGTTACTTTTTGATAAAAGTAGCTAGTTAGAGAACTTTTCCATTGCAGAAAATGAAAAGTCCTTTGTGATTCCTCATGCATGTTGTTTTAGTCAAGATCTTTATAATTATTATACCATCATCACTCAGAGAAGTAATCTGTTAACTACTAATACCCCTATCTCACCCAAGCGGTTTCGTAAGTACGGTTCATCATGCTTCACCGCGAGTTTTGGCGTTGTGATTAGGTTTCCATCTTTCTGCGCAGCGGTCCCCGCATAGTCAAATCACATAGGTGAGATAGGGGTATAACAGCAGGAATAACAGAGGGGGGGGGGGGGGGGGTT
>JAQMYL010000021.1:7741527-7753054 GCA_030014365.1 Clarias pachynema | reverse complement strand
TATGTGGGAGCTAAACCATTTAAAGCCTTGTATGTAAGTAATACTATTTTGTAATTAATTCTAAACTGAATAGGTAGCCAGTGCAGGGATGATAATTTTGGGGTTATATGATCATTCATATATGATAAAGGGCATGTGTGGAACAAGGGGTTCAGCCTCGGAACAGTTACTTAGTTAAAGCAGAATAAGTGCAGACATAAAAAGAAACTTATGAGATTTACAGGACTGTCCTCCACCTTTTGGCTATATATTGAGGGCAATAATTTAAAACTACTTTCAATACAATTACTTGTTTATAACAAACTAAAAGCACATAATTAATTTTTTTAAAAAGTGGTGACAAGAAACATTTGACTCGTGACTGTTTTTTCTTCTTTCATTCTATCTGACAAGATGAGATTGATTTGAACTTAAAGCGAAGAAAAAAAAGTGTAGTACAGTCCTAAATTTGGTACAAGCATTGGTTTTAAGTTATCTGTATTGCAACAACTGCAACAATCCCCTGTGGAAATATGCTCTAGCTAACCGGCATGTATCCAGGAGAAAATCTTACACGGTTCTCCGTTCTTGTTTCCTTTGACACGTTCTCAGGGAAGGTTTGCCGGCCCCTCGCACACAGCACTGACCCTGGTCGATGCATTGGTTCAAGCGGTATAAAGTAAAACAGCACTGTTGGATACAGTATAACCGCAATACTGTATTTTCTGCTGAATTATAGGTTTTTACTGTAAATACACCGTGGATTCCATTCAGACATTATTAATTACTGTAATTAAATAGTGTACTGTAAATAATATATTATTACTATTTCATTTATAGTGCCAATATTTAAAAGTCTACAAACGTTTTTTTCTTTCTTTCTTTCTTTCTTTCATGCACATGTTGTCATTCTTATGTCATGACTCATTTCTATACCGTCACCCTTTTTCTTCTCGGTGACAAAGGGCTGAGATTTGTGTTAAAAAGAAGCTGACAGTAATTGGCACAGCTCAAAACAAACCTCGTACAAATATAACTGGTTATTTTTAAACCTTTCTTTAGCATCTTAACCCATTACCATTAAACAGCACATGCTTTTTTCTCCTTTTCTTTGCTAAGTAGAAAACCCACTCAGGCCACTTTAATAAACCCTGAGTAAAAGAGATAACTGAGTCAATCTCTATAAATAAAAGAAAGGTTTTGTATGTACATTGGTCAGAACTCATACATTGCATGACCTGAAACCAGTCAAAAATTCTGTCTGTCTGTATGTCTGTATGTCCACTGGCTGGACAAAATTTTATGAAACTTTGGCAAATGTTTTTGTCTGAAGTTAAATCTGCACCATAAATGAAATAAAAATGTTGAGTAGAAGTGAAATTATGAGAAGTTGTGTGCCAGATTAATATATCGCTTTTTCCCTCCATCCTGTGCGTCCCTCAACAGAGACAATCAACGCCATAGTTTAGCATAAATCAAAAACAGAGAAACAATGGTAACGCACCTACAAGCCACTACAATCCTCGCTTAACACAAACGAATGCACGACACAAGGTGTTACTCCAAAAAAAAAAGGTGCGTACCCTATGAAAATGGAACCTTGCGTCATAAATTTAATCAAAATGTTGAGTAGAAGGGAAGTTGTGAGCAGTTATGGGCCAAATGCTGATCAGTTTATTTTTAACTTTTTAACTATTTCTACAAACTCTTTACCTGTCAGCGACACTATCTACCAATATACAGCGCATGCTTTTTTTTTCTTTTCTTTGTTGAAAACTCACCCATTCAACTTTAAAAAACCCTAAGTAAAAAGATGAATGGGCCAATGGAAACTTAAAACCACCTTCAAAGCAGAACATAGTGTGTGGAGTTGTGCTGTCAAAACTCTACAGCTCTAAATAAATCTTTTTGTATGAGTCTGTCCTGGCCCTTCTACCCGTCATAAGACTAAGCCACAATGAAAAGTACGCAAGTGAACAAGCTATTGTGAGAGATGAATGACTGCAGCTATTGTGACACAGGCTGAGGTTAGAGTAAGACCAATCGTGATCTTTAACCTCTGAGCTAAATGAAATCACACCAGCTCTTATTCCTTCGAGATGAGACCCACTCATGCTCATGCATTTAGAAAGCAGTAGCTAGATTTACATATCCAAAGTATTCTCAGTACGAATATTGAGGATATAATTCTCAAATGCTTTTTATCCTTTAATCTTTGTGTTTGTCACCTCAAATAAAAAAAAGCATTAATAACTGTCAGTGCACAAAAGTACAAAGTGCTAGGTCAAATGTTGTTTTAAAAGCTGTTGAATAACAAGAGGGATATTAAAACAAATTTGATTAATTAATATAATGTAATTACAATTTGGACAATCTGAGCAATAGTATATTAGCAATGTAACTGTCTCTTATTAGAATTAGAGATTTTTATTCTAGTCTAGTGCTTGCAATATTCCTCTTCATATATCACCATATTATTGTTAATTGTTTATCCCAGGTGCGTTCAAGTCAAACCAAGACTTTGGATTGTGCAGAATAACAGAACAGTTATAAAAAGCTCACTTTATTTCTCTATATGATCCCCTGTTACACTAATGCACGTATCCCAGTGTTTCACTGGTGCTTGGATTCCATTAGAGTAGAACGTTTTCTCAGTACCATGATCAGACTGCCTGCTTCAGGTCTTTAAACAGTGGCCTCCCAGGAACTCATTAAAGGCACAAACATGTGGAAATGGTTTTGAGCGAGGTCAGGCCCGAAGATGGACAGAAGATGTGGCAGTAACACTCCTCTAATAGGCAAGTGGTGTTGGTGAAAGATTGTGTGTACAGTTCCCACAGACAGATGTTTCTTCTGCAAGTTGGCGACAAGTTATCCATCAATTTTCAAGGATCAGGCGTTTCACTCACTGAATGTTCACAGGAACGACTGCAGTGGGCTCTGCGCCACCTCGGTCGGGATCATCATTCTCAGACGTATAGACTTCTTTAAAGCACTTGCACCCTTCAGATGTTCTACTGCGTCTTAGAGTTTCATCACCATATTGCGCTTGAAGCCTTTTGTAAATGTCGATTGGGTTTAAGTCCCGGTTTGACTCGAACACTCCTCATTTGCTACATTTTATTTCAATAAATATTTAGATGTAAAGGCGTTGGCTTATTAAAAACCCTGTCTCTCGTCCTATCCATTCTAATGAAGAAAAATCTGCACAGGCATGAACTGCACACAGGTCATTTCCATAATGTGAACCGTTCACCCTAAGAACTGACTTCGGCTAGTGAGTAATATGAATCTGAAAATGCGTAGCATTCCCTGCATTAATATTGCCATAACTTTTGCAGTACCGTCGCCAGCTCTGTATACACCCCTTTTTTTAAGTATGCAGATACCCGTGATTTATTTATGATATAAGAGGTATGGAGACTCATTTTGAAATGGGTGCCAACATTCATGTGTTAGAGGACTGAAAGAAGTGAAACCTTGAATTTTCAGGCTGTTAAAAATACATTTTCAGCAGGAAACTATTTGTTACTTTTTCAATCGGTAATGATAGTTACCTGTGGCTTATATAATGTGATGCAAGCAAAGAATTTCCAATAGCTCACCATCACATGCTCGATGTACACCATTTTTCTTTTTCTGTGTGCCTGCAGCATTTTAACACTCGCAGTGCGATTACAGCGAAAGCGAAGGTATGCATAATGGATAAGCAGAATTGATTTCAGAGCTTCTCGCTCATCTGACTGCATCCTTTGCATTCGAGGTGATATATAATATTAATATCCTGCTCTGTCTTATAATCTCGCTCACTTGCTGAATATGATTCGATAGGAGACACGTGCATACACACGTTCTGATGAACGCCCTCTCCGTGTGTGCTAGAGTCGAAGCGACTTACTGTATTTATTCCTTTTGAAGATGGTTCCCTTTTTTTCCCCACTCCTCTTTTGAGTGTGAAGGGTGAAGGGACAGCGAAGAAAGGAGATTAAAATGGCTTTTTGAAGTCCCTAAGGACGTGTGTGAGGTGTGCTGACAGGGCAGAGTTTGCAGTAAGCGCTGTACCTCGTACATTATTTATAACGCCGGCCCTCTCATTATCTTCCATTCCTTCCACTGGCTTGACTCTATGTGTGTGTGAGTGTGTGTGTGTGATCCTGAAAATTCATTATTTCTTTGGTAACTAGCCATGTAATAAATGTGATAATGTAGAGTCAGTAGGTCATTATCACAAAAACAACCCAAGGGTAGTACGAAACCCAATCACCATGAGTTTACTTGGTGCAGGATGAAGCAAATTATGTGTAGATAAGATGCTCACATATAGTTCTATTTCACACTGTAGGGTATTGAGGCAGAGTTATGTCACTACACTGATTATTGATTCCAGTACACCCTGAGGTGTTTTATTTCTCAAGTCCCAGTCATTATATTGTTCCTGTAGAACGATTGCGGAGCAGGTGTGGTTCGAGCCCCGACGCCACTGGGTTGCCGCTGTTAGACCCTTTAGCAAGGATCCTCACCCCAAGTGCTCAGATACAATTGGGCATCCAGCTGGCAACCCGACCCTGTAAATAACTGGCATAGAAATGATGGATATAAATGTCGCCCAATGTGGCGAGCTGCACTTTGACGGTCCATATAGAACGATTGCATTAATATACAGTAGACGATGATTTTCACTCTTGTCAGAGCTGTGACACTAAGAACACAAATCTACCAACCAATCAGATTTAAGAATTTACCACATGCAATATAAGTAGGAACTCTGCCAACTGGCATGTTAGCAGCCCTTAGGCCTGAATGATTTCAGGCTGTCTCAGTGACATAGTCCTTCTCCTGTAAGTATGAATATAAGATGCTTTTATGTAAGCCATCAAAGCTATCAGGTTCTCCTCGGAGATCAATGTGAAGCACTTGGAAATATGGATGCTCGATTACAGTCCTCGTACGGATGTTTCGTTTATTTAAAAGTACTTTATAGTGCCCTAAATTATGTGCTGCAATCAGAGTATCGTCTTGGTTGTGAGCGTTCCCACCGGATTCCCTCTAAACAAGCTGCACTGTCTGTTTCTCAGTCTCTTTCCTGTTAATCGACCTGCTCGCTCCATTCATCACCCTGACAGCAACGTGTGTTTGGGGCAAAGGGAGACACAGAGGACAGAGACGGATTACAAGAATATCACACGCAACTGAAAAGGCGAGGTCCCAAGATTAACTTAAATTAATGATCTAGGACAAGCACAAAACACCTTTACGTTGCGTTACACAATAAAACATGTCTCATGGCTTCCTGCCGCATAATACATCACGTGCCAATCATATGTTTCTGGATATGTGTAATGCAGTTGCAGTTTCCGGATCAGTTAAGTGCTCTGAATATCAGTGTCTTGCATGTGGTTTAAAGTAGAAAGGTTTGTCAGGATGGTGTGTGTGATTTTCTGGCTTTGACATTTCCTCAAACTAAAATACATAACTCAAGTTTATTATTGGTTTCATGTGGATAATCACATATAGGATTATTATGGAGAGGTTGTGGCGCAGTGTGTTAAGGTTCTGAGTTACTGATCAGAACGTCAGCAGTTCGAGACCCAGGTTGCTCCTGTTGGGCCCTTGAGCAAGGCCCTTAACCCTGTCTGATCCAGGGGCACCATATAATGGCTGACACTGCACTCTGACCCCAACTTACTAATAAAAAGCTGGGATATATAAAGAATTTCACTGTGCAGTAAAGTATACATGACGAATAAATCTTGAACTTAATTTTAATTAATTTTAACTCAATCATGAATCAACACTATAAGCTAGACCTGACTCAGGTACTACAATGATCCATTGTAGAAAAGAGATGTCGTTGATGTAGAGCGTAGGCTTTTGCGGCACGAAGAATTTGAAACAAGGTCATGGGTACAGCATATTTTATAGTGTGAGAAAATGGTGGCATAAACGTGAGAGTGGAAACGAGGGTAACCTTGAGAAAGCGCCGTATGAAATATATCTTTCCCTAGCACCAGTGAAACACTGGGATACGTGCATTAGTGTAACAGGGGATCATATAGAGAAAGGAAATATGTCCTTTCCTTTTACCAAACCCGGAGCTCTTCTCAGCACAGACGCTATAGACATGTTGACCAAAGGGAAATACTCAGTTGTGACAAATATGCCTCCAATCCCACAAATGCCCCAGACGCCACTCGGCTCAGTCATGACTAGTCACGCTGCAGAAGCACAGCATGAGGCAGCATGGCTCACACGTTTTATTGTCCGAATAATATGCGTTTCCTAGTACTGTATATCTGAATTCATAGAGACACCATGCATACTCTCACCTGTGAAACTAGCATTAATTAAAAATAATCAAATTTAAAAAAAAAAAAAAAAAAATTCTCATGAGGTATAGCCTGATGTCTGAAGCTTATCTGGGAAGTATCATTTATTTATTTATTTATTTATTTTATTTTATTTCTTCCTGTATATCCAAAGGAAAAATCTCTCCTACTCACTACATTTTCAATAATTACTAAATTCATAAGGTGGAATTTAAGCATCAGACATCAACTTCTGATATGAGCACAGGATCTTCATAAACTTTGATTAGAGTGAAAGCAAGAATGAGACAAAGGTTTTGTATATACATTACTGAGACAATTTCTGTCAAAACAGCTAACTACTAGCTTTCAGCTAGATTGTATTGTTTGTTGTCATCATGCTAGCTAACATTTGAGAGATTAACATTAAAGGTCTTGTTAGTTACCCTTAGCTAATTATGATTTCTTGGAGAAAGGTGAACTAATTTAAACCCAGTAGCTAATAATTTGTATGTAATTGAAAACTGGCCTAGCTATTCTTAAGAGCTAAAAAAATAGCTAGGCTAACCGTTGGAAGTTCACTGCTATCTGCTAGCTGTAGTACATAAGGCTATGCTAGCAGGTGGCAGTGAACTGCCAAAGACTAGCCTGGCTCTTCTTAAGAGCTAAAGATTGCTAGGATAACCTTTGTCCGTTCATTGCTACCTGCTAGCTTAGCCTTATTTACTACAGCGCTTAAAAAAATGGCACCCAGAGAATGTCTAAAAATGATTAAAAAGTAATAAAAATGCATAACAGGTCCCCTTTTAAATTAAAAGTTTTAAAAACCTTTCAATCCAAACCAGGACATTTGTTTGTGCTGTATATACACAGTATATTTGTAGACTGTATACACAGTATACATTGCTACACTAATGAACTTGGATTCCAGGTGAGATCAGAGTGGTCGTCTGAAACGCTGGCCTCCCAGGAACTCCGTTAATAGACCAAACATTTGGAAATTGCTTGCAGTGAGGGCAGGATTGTATGGGGGATGTGGCAGTAACTGAATGGTGAATTCTTGTGCGTACAGTGCCCACAGACAGGTGCGTCTCTTCAAGATGGTGACATGTTATCCGTTGATTTTCAAGAATCTGGTCACCTCATTAAAAATGTTTGCACTATTCACATGTTGTCTTATGACCGTTCTGTGTTTGAAGTCTCCTGTAAATGTCAATCAGTTTTACCCGTCATTCACCAGAAATTCCATAAAGTCCCGGTACTTATACTTTTCTCATCTATTGTAACTTGAGTAATGTTTATTTTTTTATTATTTCAACGTACACAGAGTTGCACTTTTGCTCCAGGGAAAAACCACCTCTGCTGAACATAATCCAGTAGAAGAGAAATTATAAATATTAATGTGTTTTCTTGTGTTCTATAATTCTTATTTAATTCTGTGTGTTCTTTTTGTGTGAGTGTGAATTAATAATTGCATAAATAAAGTGATTCATGCAGTTGATTCAGGAATAGGCTTTTTAATATTTTATCATTTTATCAATATTTTATATTTTATCATTTTAATCTAATTATTTTTATAAATATTTACTTTTTTTAACAATAAATCCACAGTTTATTGACTGACAAGTTTTTTTTCCATCTGCTGCACGGCTTTATTATTTTTTTGGCCTAATCAATTGTAACAGCAAGTTTCAAGTATTTTTGTTTCCTTGTGTTATTTTTTTCTACATTGTCTTCATGTCACATGATTTGTTATGATATGATTCATTTATTTCTGTGTGTATTTTTGTACACGATTCTTCTATGTGACTTCATCCACACGATTTCTCTCTTGTTAAGGGATTTTGATAAGACCATATGATCACATGTGAACTGCATGTGAAACTTTCTGTATGGGAACAGAGTGTGTTGGGCCTTAAATAACACCTCCTACCTCTGAATCTGTTCACAGCTACAAATCCTACATGGTGACCCGCGTGTCGGTTTTGTTGTTGAGAGGATGGGCTGTAGCTCGCAGAGTTCCCTGAGTGTCTCTGCAGGCTTTTGATTAACACTGACAGGTTCATCTCGGCTCCTGTGGGCAGGTTGGCCGAACAGCAAGAATAGCAGCACAGTCATTTCTATTCTCAGCTGTGCAGCCATGAAAATTCATCTGTTTCCTTCAAAACGCAAGCACATTTCTTTAACAGCCTTTTGGAAGCGTTGTATCCAGTCTACTATAAGTGATTCACTTTTAAAGCTGTGTGTGTGTGTGAGATGCGTGACCTCATTATTCTAACACGCGGCGACATGGATGGCGACATTCAGCTTGTCAAATTATGTTCTCTCTCTCTCGCTCTCGCTTTCTCGTCGCATGACTCTTAAAATGGAACTAAGACTACAGTGTCTTTCTAAGGTGTGAAGACCTAAATGTATTGGGACTGATTGGTTTCCTTGTCCCAAGGAAATTGTGTCTGAGGTCTAAGCATGAGGACCTGCTGGCGAATGACTCCACTCTTTACACTGGCCTCCTTCCAATATTGTTTTCTGCACTCAGGCATTGACTTCCTTTTATGTCTGGGAAGTGTGTGTTACAGAGAGCTGTGTGTACCAAGGTGTCTGGATTAGAGTGTAACAGGGAATGGATTTTTCAGTAGGACAATCTAACTAGCATGCTAGAACATTTGCAGTGTTTTATAGCTGACCTGTAAAACAAGTTACCATCACATATACATTACTGCACAGTGAAGTAATTTATTCTTTGCATATCCCATATTTGTTAGTAGGCTGGGCACAGGCCATTTTTACAGCACCCTTGGAGCAGACAGGGTTAAGGGCCTTGCTCAAGGGCCCAACAGCGACAAACTGGGGCTCAAACTGGCAACCTTCCGATCAGTAACACAGAGCCTTTACCCTAGAAATGTATATAAATGTAATGTATTGATAAATTAACTTTTAAAGAAGAAGTGCATTCTGGGTAAGTTCTAGAGTCATTTTATACCACAGAAATTTGCCAATGATTACAATTTTTAATATATACATTGCATTTTATCTAGTTACAGTTAAACTTAATGACTTAGAACATACTGTATGTGCCACTTACAGCAACCAAGTCTAAACAATCCTTCCCTCTCCTGCATCTCTCTCTTTCTCTCTCACATAATTATGAAGATGTTCCTGTGTTGGAAAACCTTGAAGTTACAACTCTACTTCAGACTCAAAGTTTCAAAGAGAAATGCAATAATCTTAGAGAATTATGCAGTGGTCAAAAAAAAAAAAAGTTTAAAACAACTATTTAACATTTTTTACTTTTTTAAGGTGGTATTCATGGCAGCATTGTGTGTAGCGGTTAGCACTGTCTGCATGTTCTAACCCTACTTGGTGGGTTTCATCTGGGTACTGGGTGGTTTTCACCCACAGTCCAAAGACCTCCAGATTAGGCTAATTGCTATTCTCAAATTGCCCGTAGTGTCTGATTGATCATGTGAGTGTGTGTATGTATGTTAGTAGTGTGTCACCCCCCTCATTGGCACCCTACCTCGTGCCCTAAGTCTCCTCAGGTAGGGTCCAAGCCCCCTATGACCCTGTATACCAGATAAAGCGGTAGAGACGATGATGGGTGAGTTAGTATTCCTAATGATGTTTTGTTCTGTACACTCTTGAAGTCTCTATCAGCTTCATAAATGCTTTAAATTAAAATTCCCAAAATATTTCTCCTAAGAAAAATTATTCAAGTTTAGGTATACGCTATTGATGAAAATAAGTTTAAAAGTTTACATTTTATACATCTTATAAGATTTTTTAATTTAATAATAATTTAAGTTATTTCAACTAAGCTCTTTATTATGAACACTGTGCAAATACTGCGTAGAAAGTCTCATTGCTCTTACAGCAGCTGCAATTCTTCATGGTATAGTTTCCACCAATATGTTTACGATTTAGGTTGACTTTAATGGTGTGAATATCCCGTTTTACCACGTCCCAAATCTGTTCAACTGGATTCAGATCCTGTCACTGTCAAGGCCCATGTAGAAGACTGAACTTATCTGAAACCAATTTTAGATGACATTTGATATGTTGTTGTTGGTGGTGGTCTTTGAGTTGCTCCCGACAAGGTGTCGCCACATACAAGCTTGGCACAGCTTGTATGCCAACGCCAGATGCCCTTCCTGATGCAACCCTCCCATTTTATCCGGGCTTTGGCCCGGCACTGCATCCAGTGGCTGGGGATCTAACCTTGGCCTTCTGCAGTGCAGGCGAAACATCTACCACTAGCCACCAATGCATGACATTTGCTATGTGATGTGATGTATTATCTTACTGGAAGTTGAGGAGCCATTGGAAGATGGGTAGATTGTAGCCTTCAAGGGTGCTCATTATAAACAACATTAACTAAATAGACTGTGGCATTCAAGCCATTATTGATTTCCATTAACCAGCCCGAAATGTGCTAAGAAAACATTCCCCACACCCTTGTACCACCCCCACCAGCTTGTACTGTTGACACAAGGCAACTCGAGTCCATGGATTCATGCTGTTAGTAGCAAATTCTCACCCTCAGCAGAAACCAAGATCAATCAGACCAGGCTATTATTTTGCCAGTCTTTAACTGCACAGATTTGGTGAGCCTGTGCCTACTACAGCCTCAGCTTTCTGTTATTGTCTGACACAAGTGAAAACAACTTCTGCTGTTGAGCATCTGCCTTGAAATTGTTTTTCTATTATTTCACTGTTCGGAGACTCTTGTGTGTACAATCTCAGGAGATCAGCAGTTCAATGTTTTTTGTTGTTGTTGTTGTTGTTCTGATGGTTGATGTGAATATGACATAAAGCTGTTGCCTTGCAGCTGCATGATTATATTCACTCCAATTCTGCCCCGCGATTGGCTGATTAGACGATTGCATGAATGAGTAGGTGTAGGCATGTTCTTAATAAGTGTTTAGTAAAGGGTATATGGACATTAACTCCAATGGTTTGTTTCCGCTGACACTTAATCAGAGGTGGGTAGTAATGAGTTACAATTACTCTGTTACATTTACTTGAGTAACTTTTTGGAAAAAAAAATAGTAGGTTTACTGCACCATACATTTTACTTTTATGAAGAAGCGCTACTCTTATTCCGCTACATTCGGCTACACTCGACTTGTTACTTTTCTAACCATTTATTCTACACATACAGCCAGTGGATCTACCGCAAGACAGTTGCCATGTTACCACATGTAGTCACATGACCACACGCAAACTGGCGGCATAGCAGTGTGGTA
>JAQMYL010000021.1:7728988-7740371 GCA_030014365.1 Clarias pachynema | reverse complement strand
TTGTTCTGTTATACCTAAATAAATCTGGACAATTCTTATTTCTTTATTTCTGTATGTTTTTCTTTCTTTCTCTTCCCTCTTTCCCTCCTTCTTTCACTCTGTCCTTACACTTTCTTTGTCATTTTCTTTATTCATTTCTCCCTATTTCCCTCCTTCATTTTCTCTTCTCTTGTTTTTCCATCCTTCTTTAACCCTTCTTTCCATGTCCTTCCTCTTTGTTTCTGTCTTCTTTCTTTCTTTTTTTATTCATCTTATTTCTGCCTTCTCCATCCTTCCTTTTTTCCATCTTCCCCTCCTTCTTTCATTCTGTCCTTTCTTTCCATCTTTCTTTCTTTATTTAGTTAGTTATTTATATTACCCTCCTTCATTCCCTCTATGCTTCATTTTTCTTTCATTTCTCCCTCTTCGTTCATTTCCCTTTCTTTCTTTCTTTCTTTCTTTCTTTCTTGAGTAATATTATTTTGAAGTACAGCTCCTCTTACTTCAGCACAATTTTTGGCTACTCTACCCACCTCTGCACTTAGTGTAATTAATGATTGTTGTTGCCCTCCATTATCACCATTTCTGGAACACCTCTTGTCCAATCAGATTGCTCAGTTAGACCTATGTGTATAATTAGACCATAGTGTGTATAAATTGCATACCAAGCCTTAAGAGTTGAATAATAAAACAAAACTATGATATGTACTGCAGCACTGATTATATATAAGTACCCCGCCTTACATTCACTATTAGTGAGCACTGCCATGAGCCTACTTGTAAATTCACAATGTAATACATTTTAGTTCTTTTTACAATTTTGTGTCTTGGTTGTATTGCTGTCTTTTACTTTGGCATTAATCCAGCTGAAGTGGTTCATTTATGATCCCAAATGTCCTATTGAGTGAATGAGTAAAGGCTGAATGAGATTCAACACAGGCTGCTAAGTAGTGATGACCTTGATGCAGGATTCATCTAGTTTTTAAGTGTCACAAACCAGCAGGCTGCTAATTAGTGCCTTAAGTCTCATTTTGGATTGTGTGTGTAGTCCTCTCGCTACTAAGCAGCAGGGCACATCTTTTTCACCTGTGGTGAAAATTATGGAGCAATTCTCAAGCACTAAGAGTTTTTTTTTTTTTTTCGTCCTAATTGCGTACTGCAGAGAGCCTACTGACTAAACGGCAGCAGATCACTAATTGTCTGTTTTGTCATTGTGTAATTTCCAGTGAAGAATTTGTATCCAAAATTAGATCCCTAACAGAATTCCACTGTGTTTTGCAGCTGTATGTAATACAGATGTGACAGTGATCATTTACAAAATAAATTTCAACGTTTAAAAAAAAAATAAAAGAGACAATATCTCAATTAGTACAAATTTTTTGCTCTTAAATAAGTTACAAAGTTGAGTTTTTAGCATTAAATTAACATGCATGTACTGTATACCTGAGTATATCGAATGAAAAAATCGGAAAATATTTTATTTATGAAATGCATGAGAATATTGAATTGAACTCTGAATATATGGAATGAAAACTCGGAATATATTGAATTGAACATCTGAATATATTGAATTGAACATCTGAATATATTAAATGAAAACTCGGAATATATTGAATTGAATTCAATTAAATTCTATTTTATTTTTATAGCGCTTTTAACAATTGTCATTGTAGCAAAGCAGCTTTACACAATCAAAAGAATTATTTAAGTTTGTATGGAATGAGAATGTGTATGAATCAAAATTCAAAACTGTGTATGAATGAAACCTGATGTCATCAAAGCTTGTGTTTTCAGCAGAAAGCGGGAGCTGCTAGATTTTAAGTAATTAAGACCTAATTAACATTAACATTGGTGAGTGTGTGTATGGCCCAAAGGAGTGCTGCGAACTGAACTCAATGTACCGTAGTACTACTGATGATGAATTTTTTTCAGGCCAAATGCAGGGGGCCTCACTAACCAGTCTGTGGAGAGATGCTGTAAAGTTTGTTGGTTTCATTACTTACATATTTAAAAATTTTTGTGAAAAGTTGTTTTTGAGCTTGCAGATGCTTGATTTCCAATTTTATTGCTATTACCAAAAGTATCTAAACACTGCAATTAACCATCGTTTCAGGAAGTGCGGCTGCTCGTGCTTTGGGCCATATACACACGTGTGTCAGTGTGTTAATCGTTTTGTCATTAGTGAGGATACCTGCCACTAAATTCCTTGCTGATTCACTTAGTCTGGAATAACTGGCTGTAAGATACCTGTGGTAATACACATCAAAACCACTAGACGGCACATGCCCTTTGATGACGTCAGATTTTATTAAATATATTCAATATATTCATGCCTACTGTATATTCAGCCTTGTATTAGAAGCTAGATAGCTCTATAGTTCATGTTAGCTTTTGTAACAAAACAACAAAAAACTGTTAAGTGTGAGGAGACAAAGCATGATATAACTTTAAAAATATAAATTTCTTTGACATTCCACAGCATGTGACTGGTGGAATGTTCCACATATTTCATATATATGAATGTGTTATAGTCCATGTTGGATGTTTCAATCATGAGATGTTAAATAGATTGAAGGTCATGTCTGAGTGCTGTAGACTTTTAAGCTATTTATCTGACATAGAAAAACCGGTTGATGTAAAGGAACTTCACACATACCAACATATACAGTAACATACTATACAATATCAACATACTGTATAACACAAACATGTACGATATGTGTAAATGTAATACTAAGACACAATTTAGATTCATATTAAAATTTTATTTGTCACATACACAGTCATACACAGTACGATATGCAGCGAAATGCTTAAACAACCGCCTATGACCTTAAAAATGTTTTTAAAAATAAAATAAAATAAAATAAAAACTACAGAAAAACAAGACATAAATAGAACAAAATATTAAAAATATTTTTAAAATATATAAGAACTATAAAATAAAAAAAAAGAAATATAAAAATATATTTCTAAAAAATATATTTAAAAAATTTATATTGGAACATTAGAAAAAATGTATTAATTAAAAAATCTCAATTGAAGGCTAAGGACAACTCCTCAGTTCTTATTTGTCATTATATTTGTTTTTGCCATCTTTTATTGTAGTGTTGCAGATATTTATTCCAGTTCTTTTTGTTTCGATTCTCTCTCTCTGTAAATATATTAGGGCAGGGAACACCCTTGAAAGGATGCCAATCCATCACAGGGCACACACACAAATAACAGGCAATTTGGAAAGACCAACTAACCTAATCTGCATGTCTTTGGACTTTAGGAGGAAACCCACCAAGAACAGAGAGAACATGCGAACTCCATGCACACAGACCCAAGGCAAGAATCGAACCCTCGACCCTGGAGGTTCAAGGCTACAGTGCTAACCACTACACCACCCTGTTGCCAATTTGAAATCTTGCAGCGATATTATTTCCAACTCCGAGATGGTCTGCTT
Organism: Clarias pachynema; assembly: GCA_030014365.1. Taxonomy (NCBI): domain Eukaryota; kingdom Metazoa; phylum Chordata; class Actinopteri; order Siluriformes; family Clariidae; genus Clarias; species Clarias pachynema. The sequence continues at coordinate 7,736,941 of JAQMYL010000021.1, read as the reverse complement.
GTAAAAGATCTGATGATTTGTCTCAGAACGACCCTAAAATCCATTGTTAAAATGCATTTCAAATAAAATCCTATCATATTAAAACTATATTGTTATTCAATTATATAAAAAAAAAGAATTATAACCACATCCATCCAGCTTTATAAAAAAATATTTCTAAAAAATATATTTAAAAAATTTATATTGGAACATTAGAAAAAATGTATTAATTAAAAATCTCAATTGAAGGCTAAGGACAACTCCTCAGGAAGATATTTCTGGAAAGTTCTTTCACTAGGTGATGTCATTCCTGTTTATACCAGTTGCTTTCAGGAGTAAAGCACTTGGGCTTGTTCTGTTATACCTAAATAAATACGGACAATTCTTATTTCTTTATTTCTGTATGTTTTTCTTTCTTTCTCTTCCCTCTTTCCCTCCTTCTTTAACTCTGTCCTTACTCTTTCTTTGTCATTTTCTTTATTCATTTCCCCCTATTTCCCTCCTTCATTTTCTCTTCTCTTGTTTTTCCATCCTTCTTTAACCCTTCTTTCCATGGCCTTCCTCTTTGTTTCTGTTTTCTTTCTTTCTTGCTTGCTTTTTTTATTTATCTTATTTCTTGTTTCTCCATCCTTCCTCATTTTTCCATATTTCCCTCCTTCTTTCATTCTGTCCTTTCTTTACATCTTTCTTTCTTTCTTTCTTTCTTTCTTTCTATTACCTTCCTTCATTCCCTCAATGCTTCTTTTTTCTTTCATCATTTCTTCCTCTTCATTAATTTCTTTCTTGCTTTCTTTTTCTTTCTTTTTTTCTTTCTTTCTTTCTTTCTTTCTCACCATTCCTTCTTTCCCCATCCTTCCTTTTCCTTTCTGTAATTATTTATTTATTCCACTTTCTTTCTTCTCTCCTCCTTCTTTTTCCTTGCTTCATATTTCTTTATTTCTCTTTCTTCTTTCTTTCCCTCCTTTTTCACTCTGTCCATCCTCTTTCTTTCTGTCTTCATTTATTTATTTATTTATTCCTATTTCCCCCCATTAATTCCCTCCCTGCTTTTTGTTTCTTTCATCATTTCTTCCTCTTCCTTAATTCCTCTTTCTTTCTTTCTCCTCATTCCTTCATTCCCATCATTATTCTTTTTTATTTATTTATTTATTACTCTTTCCTTTCCTCACTCCTCCTTTTTTTTCCTTGCTTCATCTTTCTTCCTTCTTTCTCTCTTTTCTTCCTTCACCTCCTTCACTATCCTGGCAGGGGTTTAACACCTGGCCTCTAGCCTCACTGCATCCAGGCGTGAAATGATCTGGATCGCTGTGTATCCTTTATTGTTAATGATTTCATCTTTAAATTTCATAATAAATGAGCTCAGCAGACTGTATATACACACACATTAACCTCATCATTAACCTCTCTGCTTCCACTTTCACTGGGTTTAGGAAAGTGGAGCTCGTTTGCATACAGCTATGAAACATGCCCGTGTAGCAGACTTCAACTAGCAGCGTTCACCGTGACCTGTAAAAACACACACGTAACACTCGAAAAATGTAATAACTTCACTTTATGTGAAGCTAAGATCAATCAATGCCTTCTGACCGATCAGAATAGAAAATTCAATATCACTGTGATATAAAACATAGTAGATCATGCAATTATTATACCTTACATTTTTAATAAGTTTTTCTGCGTTCTAAAGGTTTGTGTTGTAAGTCTCAGGTAGCTTCTCTCTCATTTGCTTCATTTATCCTACCAGCAGTGAAACAAGGTTGGCAGACACACACACACACACACACACATGCACACACAAGTGTGAGAGTGTTTGGTTTTGCCAGAGGCCTTACGCAAGATAAAAACTCTGCCTGACTCTCAGAATGGAGAATGGAAATGGCTTGAAGGATGATGTCTTCTTTATCTTTCCTCTACTTCCCGAGGCTCTCACACCCAGCGGTCATCATTCTTCATCTTATCAACTTTCTTCCTTTTCTTTTCCTCTCCTTATTCGCACTCTCACAGCCATCGACTGTGTGGAGAATGGAGACATTAGAAAATGTAGAAAGCGACCACTTAATCATACTTCAGGAAAATGACTCACTCACACACACACACTACGGGCAATTTGGGAGGACTGTGGGAGGAAACCGGAGTACCCGGAGGAAACCCACCAAGCACGGGGAGAACATGAAAACTCCATGCACACAAAGACGGGAATCGAACCCGGACCCTGGAGGTACAGTACAAGACGACAGTGCTAATCACTACACCATTGTACCGCCAGGAAAATGACTAGTAATTTTATTCCATTCTATTATTTCTTATTTCTCATTATACTTGTTTTTGCCATCTTTTATTGTAGTGTTGCAGATATTTATTCCAGTTCTTTTTGTTTCGATTCTCTCCCTCTGTAAATATATTAGGGCAGGGTACACCCTTGAAAGGATGCCAATCCATCACAGGGCACACACACAAATAACAGGCAATTTGGAAAGACCAACTAACCTAATCTGCATGTCTTTGGACTTTAGGAGGAAACCCACCAAGAACAGAGAGAACATGCGAACTCCACGCACACAGACCCAAGGCGAGAATCGAACCCTCGACCCTGGAGGTGCAAGGCTACAGTGCTAACCACTACACCACCCTGTTGCCAATTTATTTATTTGTATTTAATTTGCTGCATATTATACTGAACAGCAAACATACATCTAGCATGAAAGGTTCTAAAGTAATTACTTGCAAAACCCAAATGTAGATACTGAGTCTGAAATCTTGCAGCGATATTATTTCCAACTCAGAGATGGTCTGCTTGTAAAAGATCTGATGATTTGTCTCAGAACGACCCTAAAATCCATTGTTAAAATGCATTTCAAATAAAATCCTATCATATTAAAAGTATATTGTTATTCAATTATATTAAAAAAGAATTATAACCACATCCATCCAGTTTTATGAACAGAGGCTTAATAGATTTTTTTTCCACTTTTATTTATTTATTTATTATTGGGGAAAATCTTACATGCTCATTAATAAATGATGATTATAATATTAACGCACTGGTGCATAATGTATGAGGGGCATTCAAGTTAAACCAGAAATTTTGATTGTGCAGAATAACAGAACACAGTTCTGAGAGTAAAAACTTCCTTTATTTTCTCTATATAATCCCCTGCTACACTAATGCACTTATACCAGTGTTTCACTAGTGCTTGGACACCATCAAGGTAGAAAGATCACACTACCTCTGCTTCACATCTAAAACACTGACGTCCCAGGAACTCCTTTAATGGCCCAAACATGTGAGAATGCCTTGGACTGTAAGTGGGATGTGTAAATAACTTCCCACAGACCGGTGCATTTTTTCCACAAGTTGACAAAAAGTCGGTATTCACGGATCAGGCATTCCACCCGCTGAATGTTCACAGGAACGACTGCAATGTTCTGTTATTCGCACCATCCAAACGTTTTACTGCAGCTAAGAGTCTCATCACCGTACTATGCTCAAAGTCTTCTGTAAATGTCAATCGGTTTCACGCCTTCATTTACCAGAAATTTCATCACAAGTTTGACTCGAATGCCCCCTGTATAAATTCACTAACAGGGGTGAAGCCTTTTCATTTACTTTTTGCCGTCCGCATCCGATCATTTGATTAATGTTTTTTAAAAGTGCATTATTCTGGACTTTTGTGGAAAGAAAAACCACAGTACAACACCAAGAATGTGAAATGTGACACCCCGCCTGGATGTGATCTGCATTTAAGGCTGTTATGATTTATTCCACATCACTGACACATCCGCAACACATCGTCAGCGGTGATTGAGGAGGTGGATGTAAAAAACAGTAGAGCGTGTCATGAAGGTGAATGAGGTGGATTATTTATTGTCACTTTTTTCCCCAAAAAAATGCATTTGGTGGAGAAATGAAAAGCAGACAGACTAAACACACTATCCCCAATCAAAGTAGAAATTACACAACAGTTCATTGGTTTAGGGTGATTGCGAAGAAAAAGTCATGAAACCAGGATATAAAACATTTTAAGGACAACAGCTGTCTTTAAGTGTGTTTAATATTGCAGTAAGCCACATCAGGCTTATTATACCATTTTATAAGACCTTATAATGTACCATATTGCTCAACTCAAACAGTTTTTGTGGTGAGCTGTTAAATAATATTTAACGGCATGGTGACGTAGTGGTTAGCACTGTCGCCTTGCACCTCCAGGGTCTGGGTTCAATTCCCACCTCAGGGTCTGTGTGCATGGAGTTTGCATGTTCTCCCTTGGTTCTTGATGGGTTTCCACCGGGTTCTCCGGTTTCCTCCCACAGTCCAAAAACATGCAGATTAGGCTAATTAGCATTTCCAAAGTGTGAGTGTGATGGATTGGCACCCTGTCCAGGGTGTACCCCACCTCGTGCCCTCAGTCACTTGGGATAGGCTCCAGGCCCCGCGTAACCCTGTATACAGAATAACCGGTACTTTACTTCTAAATTAAGTCACAACTTTATTATTTAATGAGCTTAAAACACACACACACACACACACATACATTAAGGCAGCTTTAACCAATCCCATTGACCTGTCTGCAGTGTTGGCCAAAAGCATTAAGAAAACGTACGCCATGTATTATAGTGCTCTATGTGCACAAAACTGGTTATGTGACAATGATATTCAGTTTCTGGAGCCATGGCCTGGGTTACCTCCAGACTTAAACCATATAGAAAACTGTTGGACGATGGTGAAGAAGGCAGGAGGGGTGAAGAAACCATCTTCAAACCGTACATGATCTTCAACAAGCAATAAAGCAGGCATGGATTGAGCGAGTGACACCAGAGTACTGCAGGTGGATTCGGCAGGGTTTTGAAGAATAAAGGACTCCATAGTAAATATTGATTGTTGTCGAGCAATTACATTGCATCAAATAACAAATGACTCCTATTATCTTGATTTTTGTTATTTAAAGAAATTGAGACTGCCATTAAAACATTGATTTTTACTTTTGTCAATACTTTTGGTCACCACTGTAAGTGCATCGTTGCAAAATTAGTAGTGAAGTTCTTTCTAAATGCTTAGCAGTTACGATTAGGTGTTAAGAGGCCACAATACATGTTCAATTTGAGGCCACTGGTTTATTTTTCCAATAAATTAAAATCTTATGCAAGAAAAATAGAAACTAAAAAATATAGTTTCAAGCAGCAATGAGCGGGCCCAAGCACCCTGGGAGGAAACCGCAGTACCAGGAGGAAACCCACCAAGCACAGAGAGAACATGCAAAACTACATGCACACGGACCTCGAGACGGGAATCGAGCCCAGAACCTGGAGATAAAAGTCTTGGTGATAACCAGAGGCAATGTACAGTATACTGTATTTTCATCCTGGTGAGCAGCAACTCCACTTACAGGAGACAGAAATAGTGAAGAAACCGAAAAAAGGGCATCACAGAACAAGATAGAGACGTACGAATGAAGAATTGATAAAAGACCTCATTTAGAGTTTCATAAAATTATAAAAAGTCTTTGATGAATATTGGAATATAAATAGCTGTTGCTTCTCCGTCCAGAGCTCTGGACTGTTTTATAAATGTGTGTGTGTGTGTATGTGTGTGTTTGTGTGTGTGTGTAGGAAACGTAGACACGGTTTCCACAGTTCAGAATGTCCTTTTTGGCCTCGACTTTCTTTCTTTTTATTTATTTATTTATTTATTTTCTCTTTTTTATTGCCCATTGTTGGCTTGTCTATTTTTGAGACATCTCCACAAGGGGAACAAGGTCGATTTCAAAGGAAGAATCAGCACTGGGATGATTTTTTTTTCTTTTTTTTTTCCCCATGTTGTTGTGGTTGATGCTTATCATTTATTTATATATTTGTCTGTTTTCTTGTTTTCTGTCTGAAGGAAGTCTTAGTGCTGGATTTATCTGTCTACTCTTCCTGAGAGACCGTGCTGGGTCAAGGCGTGTCTCCCGTTTCCGTATTTCTGTGCGCGTGTACCGTTATATACGTGTGGTGGGGTAAACGAGTTTACATCCAAAAAAAAAAATGACAGGAATGGAAGTGAAAAGTCTAAATCCGTACACTAGCTGAAATGATATAAGCGACCCGGCATCTAAATATATTTCCTCGAGTGTTACGTGTGTGTTTTTACAGGTCATGGTGAACGCTGCTTGTTGAAGTCTGCTACACAGGGATGTACTGTATGCAAACGAGCTCCACTTTCCTAAACCCAGTGAAAGTGGAAGAAGAGAGGTTAATGATGAGGTTAATGTGTGTGTATATACTGTACACACTGCTCAGCTCATTTATTATGAAATGTAAGATGAAATCATTAGCAGTAAAGGATACACACACACACACAGAGATCCAGATCATTTCACGCCTGGATGCAGTGAGGCTAGAGGCCAGGTGTTAAACCCCTTCCAGACCTTACATACAACCAAGCGCAGATAACCCTGATTCACCCCAATCACAGTAAACCGAGCATGCTGCGGAGTCCAGCTTACAGTCGGAGGGTTTCTGAGGGACGAGCTGCAAAACTACACACGCAAACTGGGACAAAACAACAGCAGTGAAGTCACGCGGAAGTGTAACTAGTGTTCTAGATATTTGGAACGAAGGAAGGATGGAAAGCAGGGAGGAAGAAAGGAAGGAAGGAAGGAAGTGAGTAAGATTGGTGGATCTAAATAATGTGGGAGAAAAGGAGGAAAGAAAGAAAGAAAGAAAGGAAGGAAGGAAGGAAGGAAGGAAGGAAGGAAGGAAGGAAGAACCATCACCTCCAGACCTAATGAATCTATAAAATGATGGGGAAAGGAAGGAAGGAATGAGGATGGGAGAGAGGGAAGGAGAAGGGAAAATAAGAAAGAAAAACAGAAGAGAGGAATGAAAGGAGGAAAAAGAAAGAAGGAAGTGGGGAAGAGTGGGGGTTTAAAATTGTGAGGGGGAAGGAAGGAAAGAAAGGTGAATCTATAAAATGATGGGGAAAAAGGAAAGAAGAAAGGAGTGTAAAAATTAAGTAAGGAAGGAAGATTGTAAGGAAGGAAGTAAAGGAAGGAAGGGTGAATCTATAAAATGATGGGAAAAGGAAAGAAAGAAAAAAGAGTCTTGTTTAATACTTCAATTCATATTTTTTTGCTTAGTTCATGGGCTTATTTACAAAGCATAATTTATAACTTGTTTTAATTTAATTTCTTTACATTTTCCGCTTCTGTATTTCTGACTAAATGAAAACTTTTCCCCGTGTGCGTTTCCAATCCTGCGTCTTCCCACACAGCCCTCAGCAAACATTTTGTTTTTTAGCTTAATTATGTGCATTTGGAACTGAATCAAACTGAGACCACAAACAAACCATAAACATTCATTTCTTTCATTCATACTTAATGAAGAGAGTAACGGCTGAGAGAGAGCGCAGAAGAATAAAAAAAATAATAATAAATCTCACTTCAGTTGTGTATTTGTTTTCAAGCTTATTGCATGTATAGGTTTGTCTTTACGTCCATGTGGAGATACAGTGGGACCTTTCTGTCAGCGGCTCAAGGGGATCTTGTATGAAACACTGGGTTTAACCTGTACACTTTTAATTACATCAGTGTATATTCATTTCTCCTACAGAGTGTTTAATCTCAACATCAAAGCCTAATTTTGATGTACAGTTCATTAATTACTTTTAAAAATGTTATTTGTTTGGAGTGGTGGTAGGAATAGTAATAGCAGGAGTAATAGTATTAAGAGTCGGAGGAAGAGGTGGAGGAGAAGGAGAAGGAAGAGGAGGAGGAGGAGGAAGAGGAGGGGGAGGAAGAGGAGGGAGAGGTGATGGAGGAGGAGGAGAAGGAAGAGGAGGAAGAGGAGGGGGAGGAAGAGGAGAAGGAGGAGGAGGGAGAGGTGATGGAGGAGGAGGAGGAGGAGGAGGAGGAGGAAGAGGAGGGGGAGGGGGAGGAGGAAGAGGATGGGGACTAGGAGGAGGAGGAAGAGGAGGGGGATGAGGAGGAAGAGGAGGAG
>JAQMYL010000021.1:7713519-7726312 GCA_030014365.1 Clarias pachynema | reverse complement strand
TGTAGAAAATAAATCACTAAATAAAAACAAAGAAATTTGCAAGTGACCCCAAACTTTTGAACGGTAGTGTATATATACAGTACACACACACACACACACACACACACGCACACACACACACAGTGGTGAAAATAAGTATTTGATCCCCTACCCAGCCAACAATAATTCTGGCTCCCACAGACTGGTTATGTGCATGTGTGGTCCACAGATTGAATTAACAAGGTGCTCCTATCCACCTGTCCAAGACCAAAAAGCTGTTAAGGGAGGTCAGGGACAGGATTGTAGACCTGCACGAGGCTGAAATGAGCTACAAGGGACACCTGTTGGAGTGATGATTTGCAAATGGAAGAAATAGAAAAAATAATCATCAATTGCCCTCAGTCTGGAGCTCCATGCCAGATTTCACCAAGGTAAGGTAAAGATTTCATGGGGTAAGGTAAAAATTTAAAAAACCCTCATTTCTTTGTAAATCTGCAGGAAATGTTATACTTATTTTCCCCACTGTATACCCCTGGTATTGTATTGTTTTACAGTGTAGGAAAAGAATAAAAATCTGCAAAGACCATGGAACTAAAAGGTGTGTCCAAACTTTTGACTGGGAGTGTATATGTACTGTATGTATATACAAACATGTGACTTGGGCACCTCTGATTCTGAGCTCTTGTGTTGCACATTTGAATAATCTGTAAACAATTATTATTATTATTATTTTTCAAATTTAATGTATCAATTAGTGCTTCATATAAATTAATTAAAACCGAGCAGACAAACATTTTCTTTACGGCAAGTTAACTGTTGGAGAAGAGAAACTAATTATAGAAGCAGAAGCAATAAATTTATGCTTGTACCCCACCAATTTCAAACCATTCATTTTCCCTTCTTTGTCAGGACCAATAAGCTCGTTTTAATCAAAGCCGTTATCAGGCGAGTGTTTTATTGCTGTGCTGTTTCACTTCGATTGTGGATCAAATAGTCAAAGCAGAAATAGTGCTGGGGAAAGTAGATATGACGGAAAACAATTAACAACCAAGACAATAAAACACATCATTTGCTTGCTTGTGAAATTTAGAGTGAGATAAATAAAATTAGCAATTTAATCCAGTTTGCATGTTAATTGATCCAACTGATTTTAAAACAATATTCTATTCTATGTACACAGTTAATATTGTGTGTGTGTTAAAGGTGTATATCATATATTTGTAGATGGAAAGTCCAATACAAATGAATTTGCTTGCAAAAAATTATAATGAATTATGAAGAAGTGATGTTAGCTTGATACGACAAGTTCCGAACAGTTTAAGTATATAAAGGTAAAGTGGCAGGTAAAGTGGTTTTCATTCATTTTTTATGATAGTGTATAGAAATTAGCTCCAGCTGTCAGGCAAAGCACGTAAAGAATTTTTTTGTTTAATAATTATGGACTGGTAAGATTTAAATATGTATGGAAAGATCTACAAGGTTAGCCAGAAAAGAAAAAAAAAGAAGAAAAAAAAGTCAAAGAGGCAAAAAGGTACAGGTATAATTTGTACATAAGTTTTCTGATTATGGGAAAATTTTCAGGATGGAAGCATTTATGTTTTTGTTTATTTGTTTGTTTTCATTTAAGATATGTATAGAGAAGAAAGTTTATGGATGTTACACTGCAATTAAAATAATTTGGTTATACACTGCCTGGCTAAAAAAAAAAAGAAAAAGTTGCCTTTTCAGAAGCATCAGTTAATTGGGCTGCATCGAGCGAAGAAAACAAGTTATTGGAACTAGGTTTAGACCCTTTCAACACATTATCCAAACACCCACCAGTGTTATGATCTGGTGTTGCTTCAGTCTGGACTAGACTCAGCAATGTTATGTGGCAATAAAATGAAGTCAGCTGACGACCTGAATGTAGTGAAGACGACCAGCTGTGGAGTTCATTTGTGTCCAGTTGTGAAAGAGTGTTCAGGTAGTATGAGGAATTATTTTCACGCATGAACTTGCCACCACATTGTGTGCTAGACGTGACTGAAATCTTAGCGTGCACAACCTTTTTTTTTCGTTCAGGCAATGTAAAACATAACTGTACATATTTTAAAGTATATCATTAATATTTAAAAAAGAAATGGATAGTGTTTGCAATTTTCAGTGATATAACATGAATAAACACTTCAGAACATCTGGTTGGTAACAATACCTTGGCTTTGTATTGTTGATTATTTTTCTATTACTACTGTACACACGCCATTGCGCATTATTCCTTAATTTAAAAAAAAAAAGTGACTTCATTTCCATTAGAGCTCCATCAGATTAATAAGAGCTGTTGAACTACAGCGGTAATATGTACACCCAGGCTTTTGGACCCTTCTGTGTGCACAGCAGCCAGTATCCATTATTAACATCTGTAACAGCTGGAGAAATAAAGGTCCTGCGTTAGTGATGCAATGTTAATGAGAAAGTTTCGAGACCCGAGGAAAGACATCTACCATCGCGGAATTTTATTACACCTGGTGCGCTCCTGGAGATTAGGTAAGGCTTGGGTGAGATCTAGAAGGTTGATTTAGTGCAGGAGTGAATGTGAGTCTCTGGCCCAGGGGCTCTCAGTCTCTCACGTCCCCTGGTCCAGGATAACCGTGAGGATTTATGAGCACAGCAAGCTGTCCGCTGGAGCTTTCTTTAATAATGAGATGAGCTCGGGGGCCGAAGCCACCTTGTCCGCTCTCACTCTTATCAGCTCCTGGGCCTTGGGGCCTGGTGATAGGACAGAGCCGCGTGTTCCTTTACAATGTTATTCCGTTCCCTGTGGAGGGATTTTCCATCATGCTCTAATAGTGAGTGTGCCTGCTAGTATTATAATAGCCGCACAGAGCTAAGCCATCGTTTTCAGACCTTTCTTACAGCTTCATTAATATAATTAACAGTGTTTACTTCTTGGGTTCTGCACGGAATTGGGTTTTCCCCTATGATATAATATGTTATTAAATAATACATCCCAGTATTTGTTCTATTGAGGGAGTAATTGTCGTAGTTGCTATAACATGTGAACAAGGTAAAATGTATGACATGTACTTAATACTTCAATACACTTAGCAATCATTAGCAAGGAATGTATTCATTCATCTTATGTACAGTAGGATTATCCAGTATACAGGGTCGTGGGGGGCCTGGAGCCTATCCCAGGGCATGAGGGTGGGGTACACCCTGGATGGGGTGCCAGTCCATCGCAAGGCACATACACTACAGACAATTTGGGAACCTAATCTGCATGTCCTTGGACTGCTGGAGGAAACCGGAGTTCACCACAATGGATCATCCAATCCGCACAGGTTGTACGCCGGATGTCTGATGCAACCCTCCAATTTTATCTGGGTTTGGGACTGGGCTAGGGCTAGGATTTGGCGGCAATCTAACCAGGACCTTCTGCATGGAAGGAAAACTACCACTGAGCCACCAATGCCCTTTGGGAGGAAACCTACCATACATACAGACCCAAGATGGGAATCGAACCCTCGACCCTGGAGGTGCGAGGTCACAGTGCTAAACTCTACACCACCGTGCCACCCTGTTGAAAAAAAAAATCTACTTTAGAGTGAAAAGATTAACTCTCCTTCACACATGGTGACCACATCGTTATTGATTATTTTCCTATAACAGTATGCCTGATCGAGTTGTATACCATACAGCACATGTACCATAGTAAGGGTACCTGGTTTAATAACCACCATCTCCTTTTGGAAAATGTTCCTTCATCTACTATACATTGACATACCTATGGATTTCTGCTAAGGTTTTGCTTCTAGAGTTCTTATAATATGAAGTTATTTATAAAAATGTGAGCAATAAGAGTGACTTTCTACTCTGCGTCCATTAGATACTGCCTGTGCACGATATTATGCCCTATTGATCGTAGGGAGTTTATCTATTACCATAGCTAAGTGTTTTCCAATCCTTTGTCTCTCACTTTATTGAGTAGCACTTGATTTACGTCTGGTGGTGTCTAACAATGTAAAAAGTAAAAAAAAAAAAAGAAAAAGAAAAAAAAGCTTGTTTTTGGTAAAATTTCTACTCAGCCTTGACTTTAAATCTGGCTCGGTTGTGGGGTGCCAAAGTGGTGCCACTCCGGCTCCTCTGTTTGTGTGCTGTGGTGTCTGGCACCGAGACACCGTTGGCAGCGGTTCCTCCGGGTGCCGTAGGTTGCAAAGTGGAGCATCCGTGGAGCTGGTGCTAAATTATTATACTTGCATAGACGCCAGGCTGTGGGAATGATTACAACTGCAAATTCACTAAGGCAAAGGATTTGAAGCCTGTTTATAATCAGCAAGATTTTAGACACTGGAATGGATCATGCATTTAGTCTGACAAACCACATGAGCAGGTTCTCAATCTATATAATTTACTAATTCATCCTTTATCATGTTACACATTTAACAAAAATCAATCAATAAAAAACGCTTTTCAGGAATATCCTGAAAATTGCATGATTACCACATCGTGAAGTTTTCATATGGTATCGGTATCCGATGCAGCTCGGTATACAGCTGCGAGGGAACCACATGGGTGTAACGGCTCAAGCAAACCTCCAAACTGTGCGAGAACTTTGTACAGGGTTTTAAAGGAGATGGAATTTCAAATTTCTTGACATGGCTAAAACCCCAGATGGGAGTATCAAAGTCTGTCAGTCAAACATGAAGACTTGAGCTTGTTTCCAAGAGCTCCCTTATACGCGCCAAAACCCATATCATCCATTGGTGATAGCACTTGTGTGTGAGTGTGTGTGTGTGTGTGTGGATAAAAATTTCCCTCCCGCCGTCACTCAAAAATTCTTCTCACTCTCTCCTATCTCTCTCACCACCTTGCCGGCTTCGCACAGAGTCAGATAAAGAGAATGTGCAAAGTGTGTGTGTCGGAGTGGGGAGGGGGGGGAGGGGGGCGTTGTGGTCAGGTTGTGGTGGATTTAATTTTATATTAGTTAATAAAGACATATCACTGTCTTCTCGCTCACACGCTTCCTCTCAATGGATGTGCCTCCCAGTCCTGCTATCTAACACTTGCTTTATTAGCGCAACACAGATACTGGCACTCAAGGGATCCTCTTACAGGTTTCCTGCGTGCCATCCAGTCACGGCCTATTCTTGTATTTCTTCACGTCTGCTCGTTAGCGTGCGCGCATCGAGATGAGCAGGTTGTGTCGGTATATCCTCAAAAGGTTTTTTTTTACGTGTTTACTGGGATCGGATTCATGGATGAATATAGAAAAGACGATCGCGTCTAGGACGTGTATGTCGAAATGACGCAATTTCTTCATCGTCAGGTTTCTTTGGAATTGGAAGTGCTTTCTTAGAGTTGTGCCAACATTTCCTCAACGGCCAGAGATCCAGTGCCAGAGGCGTCTGTGCCAGGTTGCTCTGAGGCGAATATCATTACAACAAAAAATGATGAGGGGAAAAAAAAAAGTATGTGGTGTTAAAGTGCTCAATGCATGTCTATGAGTACGTCACATGGCTGCGGATCAGGAGGGATGAACTGTGGTCCACGAATGCTGCTCAGAAGCAAATAAGTCAGGATCCGGTATTGGGTTGCTTGAGTGTCTGATGTTGCAAGATCTGAACGACCTCGAGTGACATCACTGATTATGTGTCCAAGAGAATCAGAAGATCTGCATTAACAGGCTGAAGTTGAGTTGAAGAACTCGCTTGTACTGTAGCCGCATGCGGACTAATCAATGTTGGGGAAAAAAGATAAACAGCGAGTGTATATTATTTAAGATGAATGTATTATTATTATTATTATTATTGTAGGTTTATAACACACCCCTTTCCCATCTCACATGGGCTGATGTGCCTTAAAATCACTGTATGAGGAGTGTTCAAGTCAATCCGGGACTTTTGCTTGTGCAGAAAAACTTACTTATGGGAATTTTTCTCCCATATTTACTCCCTTTATTTCTCTATATAATCCGCTGCTACACTAATGCACTTATCCTAGCATTTCACTAGTGCTTGGATACCATCAAGGTGATCAGGCTGCCTGCTTCACGTCTGAAACGCCGGCCTCCCAGGAACTCCTGGAACATACTGTATGGAAATGGCTTGGAGCGAGGTCAGGACTGTATGAGGGATGTATGAATAACTGAGAGCCGAGTTCTTGTAACGTGCAAGTGGTGCTGGTGAACGATTGTGTGTACAGTTCCCACAGACAGATGCATCTCATCACCGTACTGTGCTTGAAGTCTTCTGTAAATATCAACTGGTTTTAAGCCTTCATTCACGGGGAATCCCGGTTTGACTTGAACACCCCTTATAAAAGGAAGTCATGGTGAATCTTAAAACATGTTAACATACCATATTATTTAGTCTAAGCCATTAAAATAACCGTTTTTTAATGCTGTAACACTGCTCTTCACATCCACTAAGACTGCACAGAGCAGTACTACAATAAATTGCTCATCCATTTAAGGTCTCAGGCTTCAATGTCTGGCAGTGACAAATAGCTAAGCGCAGATTTTACATTTTTATAAAACTGCTGAGCCACACAAGATCAAGCCTGATTGGACTTTAAATTAGGAATCACATGGAATCTGCGGTAGAAACTGCTTTAATCCGCAGAATAATTTCTTGCAAATATAAATACCTCGTGATGGTCTACGCCTCCCACTCTTCCATCACACAACCATTCGTTTTCCACAATTGGCAAAGCGAAGTCGTCTAGCAGAAATTGCTCAGGAGGCATAGACGAGCACCTGAATTGCGGTCTGACTGACTGACTTACTTACTGTATTTCCCTGAACATTATACAACAGCTCCCCCCAGTGTATGTGTAACACCGCTTGCTAAAGGCATATCTATGTTGAAACCTTTTTTACTGCACTTCTAAACCTGTTAACTAATATATTCAACCTTCACTACTCGTACCCATGTGACTGCATGTGTAATGCTTTTGATGGGCACTGTACACTGTAGGGTTGCCATAAAAAAGGAATTATTGTTCCCAGGATGAGCTTTAATGCTCCTGGGATAAGCAGTAGTGTTTACAGGAAAATCATTAATGCTATCAGGGTAGTCAGTAGTGTTCCCAGGATAAGCATTAATGTTCCCAGTATAAGCATTACCACTCCCAGGATTAGCAATGGTGTTCACAGGAAAAGCAGGGGAACAGGAAAGCATTAATGCTCTTTGGATAATCAGTAGTGTTCCCAGGATAAGCATTAATGATCCCAGTATAAACAATAGTGTTCCCGGTATAAGCATCAATGCTCTTTGGATAAGTAGTGTTCCCTAGAAAAGCATTACTGGTCCCATAATAAGTAGTGGTGTTTACAGGAAAAACATTAATGCTTTCAGGATAAGCAGTAGTGTTCCGAGGATATGCAGTAAAGTTCACGGGATAAGCATTAATGCTCCCTGGATAAGCAGTAGTGTTCCAAGTAAACATCAATTCTCTTAGGATAAGCAGCAGTGTTCCCAGGAAAAGCATTAATCCAATCAGCATAAGCGGTACTGTTCCCAGGAAAGTTCCGGGGATAAGCATTAATCCTCCCAGGACGAGCAATAGTGTTCCCAAGAAAAGCATCAATGCTCCCAGGATAAGCAGTAGTGTTCCGAGTAAAGCATAAATTCTCATAGGATAAACAGTTGTGTTCCAGGAAAAAGCACTGCTGGTCCCAGACTAAGAAGTAGTGTTCCCAAGAAAAGCATTAGTGCCCTTGGAATAAGCAGTAGTGTTCCCAAGAAAAGCATCAATGCTCACTTGATAGGCAGTAGTGCTCCCAGGATAAGCCTCAATTCTCTTAGGATAAGTAGTACAGTAGTGCTCCCAGGCTAAGTATTAATGCTCCCAGGATAAGCAATAGTGTTGCCAGGATGAACCGTATTGCATCCAGGATACATAGTAACGTTCCCTG
Source organism: Clarias pachynema (assembly GCA_030014365.1). Lineage (NCBI taxonomy): Eukaryota > Metazoa > Chordata > Actinopteri > Siluriformes > Clariidae > Clarias > Clarias pachynema. The sequence goes on along the minus strand of JAQMYL010000021.1, from coordinate 7,718,439 downwards.
AATAAGCATTAATGCTGCCAGGCGAAAGGCCCAGGTTCGATTCCCAGCCAGTGCTGAAACCCCAGCCACTGGATGCAGTGCCGGTCCTAAGCCCAGATAAAAAGGGAAGGTTGCGTCAGGAAGGGAATCCAATGTAAACATCCTGAGCCAAGCTTGTATGTGTGGATAGACAGAAGTGTTCCTGGGATAGGCACTAACGCTCCCAGGTTGGCATAAAAAAAAACTTTTTTCCACTCAAAATAAAATTTGATTGCATGCATTTTGCAATGTTTGCAATGATTCATTCCCATTACAGTGCTCAAAAATGCTTAGTAATTTTCCTGAGGGCTTGTAAATCGCAATTAGACTGCACATGCGCAGAAAGCATTTCGTTGTTACGCGTTTCGGTAAGTTTGTCCTTTCGGACGCTTCGTAGGTCTCCGACATATTGTTTGTGAGGAGCGATTTCTTGAAGACCCTGAGGGAGCGAAGATTATCTCCTTTAGACCATCACAGGGCGCTAAACCTATTGGCTTGTAAATTCAGAAAGATGGGTAAGTCCCTGTGCAATATGGTTTAATATGTTTTGGGCTGATTTCCTTGTGGTTTGTAGACCTGAAAACGCCCGAGAGCTAGCGCACCTTAGCCGCCTCGTTAGAAGGCACTGCTTTTGCTAAGCTAGCGCAGTGAGGTAGGAGCTCAAATCACTCTGCGTTCGAAGTGAAGTCCACTACAGAGCGCGTGAACGGCGTTATTTTCGTTACTAGTGTAGTGGCCGTAAGTAGGGAGCGAGGTGACGGTTGCCCAAGTCCGGGGTTAGTGTAGTGAGTTAGCGTTATGTTGGAGATATTCGAGTTAAACGCTGTTTTGTGTGTGTGTGTGTGTGTGTGTGTGTGTGTGTGTGTATATATATACATATATATATATATACATTATCGCCGCACAGCAAACATTAGTTTCGTAAACTGTAATTGTACGTTGTAAAAACTCAAATGGTTTAAATACTTAAGCTGTTAGCAAACATTTATATAATAGCGCTTTAAAAACAGTCAACAACATGTCAAGTCCATGCTCATGTCATGACTAACGATGATTTAATTAGCTCTTCAGGGGGAAAGTACCTGATGCATGCTTTAAAAATTCACCAAATGACGTCACAGTCAGGTGCAAAATAGATAAAATAAATAAATTAATTTGGTGAATTTTTAATATATTAATATAGTCGCTTGATTTCTTTTACTTTTTTCTGAAGACACTCCTATTAGTGTAAAGAGTTTCATCACAATTTGTAAACAGGTTATATAACTTGTTAAACATGACATCAGAGTGCTGATCTACAATCAGACTGAAATAATCATGTTGATTTGGAGTGTGGCGTGTGTTCCAGGGAGGTGCTGATTTCTGAATGTCTGGCCTGATATCGATATAGATGTTCGGAATGATAATTTTCAGATACCGATAAGTATTTATTAGAGATGGTGGGGAAGAAATGTGTATTTCAGTGGCGTTTCAAAATTATTTTGTGTGGCTATTCATGTATTACTAAAATAAATTTTTTTAAATGAATTTTTAATCTGTGTGTTTACATTTGAGGTGTTAAACTGTTGCAGTTCCTCTAAAATCCTACAGGTGGTGCTCTTAAATGTTCACACGTTGACAGGCAGCACAGAATCCTGTGTGTTATGAGCGAATTATTTAACTATTCAAGTTTGTTCAGAATTGTAACAACATCTAAAGAAAAGAAATGGGTTTATAAAATCGTTATACCGACAGAATCGCAATACAGATCGAATCGGTGACTGGGTATCGCAATAATATCGTACCGGCTGGTCCCTGGTAATTCCCACGCCTAGCTTTTACTGCTGTTTATTTCATCCAGGCAAACAACAAAATCTTTGATTATAAAGACTGTTTAAGTCTTTAAGCCTGTCGTCACTTTATCCAACCATTCAGGGCCCGTATTCACAAAGCTTCTTAAGCCAAAAAGTTGCTCCTAGTGACAAAATTCTAAGAAAATTCTTAGAATTATGGCATTTTCTTAGAATTTCCCCTTAAATTTAGGACTAAATCTTAATAAAGATAAAAATGATTCCTGAAACATCTTAGCCCTAAAAACAGCTCCTAAGGTAAAAATTATTAAGAGCAGAGAGGAGGACTTTTAAGAGGCTTAAGAGTTTCTATAGCTGAGGACAAAATGGTTTAAAGAAGAAATATTCTCAAAACACTGAACTTAAAGCTAAAAGTAAACACTGCTCTTCTGTCCAATTTGGTTTTCTTGTTGTTTTACTTTCTTCCATCTCTCTTGGATTGTTGGCTACATGACATCCAAAAGTGCAACTTAAACAGACTGTCCTGCCATCATGTAATTTGGTTAAAGGGTGAGCCATTTTCTGAAATACAGTATATTACAAGTAATAAAATCAGTATGGTAAATAAATATAAGAACTTAAATATAGTAGCTACTGTGTGGAAATTGGTTGCGTCAAAAGAAGACACATTTTGAACATTTGGCTGTTTAATTATCTTTAAGATATTTAGCCTATAAAAGAAACATTGCATAAACTAGCCTGTAGTCATGATTATACAATTTCTTTATATACAAACATTATGATTTCATGGCCGGTCTATTATCATGTATTCTATTTTCACAAAGAGTGCATTTCAAGACCTTTACAGAGGTCAGAGGTTATTTTTTTATCAACCAATCACAGTCGTTGAATTGCTGCATCATCCCTAGCAACGGGGTCAACCACACCCCCTCACTAAGATAAATCTTTTTGCACTTTCCTTACTCAGAGTTGCTCTGAGAGGTTTCCTAAATCACTTTTAGTGTGGGACTCCCAGCTAGGACTTTTTAAGCTAAGATACAAGCTCTCTGAGAGAATTCTAAGAAGCTTTGTGAATACGGGCTCAGGTTTATGACACAACCTTTAATATATCCTTCGTTCACAGGTTTATATTTTTTGTTTAAAGATTAACTGTTTTGGAAACCCTTTAGCCTTGCGTACAACTACCTACTCGACAAGAAGAATGTTCCAGCACTGACATAGCCTTACTGAAAACCTTATTGTGAATTATTAATTAAATTTAATTACATGTGAAGAGAAAATTGGCGGGGGGGGCGGTGACAAATGCAATATTCAGGTCAGCTGGAACATGTCTTACAAACTGCATGGCACTGATTTTTCTCAGCGACGGTGAGACAGGTGCTCACGTTGTCGCTGTCACGAGATGTACTATAGCGCCATCTACGGGACACTTCATGAAACTGCAGCTAGACTAGTCATTGCCCTGCTGGCGCCAGTGAATGTCGTGTTGTACGCTGGTCGACTGCTGCCAGGAAACAAAGTGAATGTCAGTCGATGCACATGTTTGACTGATAAATCGATGCGTCGCTCACGTTTGTGGCTACGAAAATGAGACTTTTATCTCAAAAAGCCTTTTTTCTCCAAAAAAAAAGCGAGCTTTTGAGATCAAGCCTCAGAAACGTTGGCTTGGCAGCAGTGCGCCGTGTATCTGAAACACGGCGTCAGAACTCTCTCTCTCTGAGATTTCTATCAAACTCCTGACCTCGCTCCAGGCCGTTTCCACAAAGGCCCTAGTCGATTGTTGGAAAAATCAAAATTGGACTTTACTGGTCTGACGAGCTGTAGTTAAATTCACTGTTTCCCAGCATGCAGGTCCACAAAGCTGTTCGGGAGACAGCGGTGCTTTTAGTCCTGTAGTCTGTCTTTATCGTCACGCTCGATCCTTTGCCCTCCAGCCTTGGATTATCCTGTAGTTAATCCTCTTACGTGTTCTGTTGAGGAGGAAAATGCAACAGGGTGTGCGATTATAGGAAAAAATAATCATCAACAGGTTGTGACCGTGTATCCTGATACGACCCCGGTGTTAGAACAAACACATAAATGACATGATTTTATTTTTCGCCTTTTTGGTTGGAAGATATGATGTTGTAACGAAATAATCAGATTTGATCTCGGAGCTTTCTGTTTTAGGGCCTGACCTAAGAGACATGGCTCCGGTCACCGGGGTCGACAGCGCGCTGCTATTTTCGAGGTGCATGTGATGTCGAACTATAACTGTACTCACCGAGCACGAGCTTTACTGTGTAACTAAACGTGTAACACGTGGAAAAGGCTCTCGCTCTCCTCCTTCTCTCGGGGAGATGACTAAGCAGACGAGTTTGAAGCCATAGTCGACAGGATTGTGCTGACTCATCACAGTCTTTCAGACATCCAGACGTCTGATGGATATGTGCAGGCCCAGAAATATTTGCGCCCCCTTGATAAAGCATTGTAGGGGGAAAAATAGTCTTTTTATTTATTTTTTTTCCCAGAAAGAATTTTTGGCAGCACTAGAAATGCTCACGTGATATGCTCAGAGTTTTTTGTTCTTTAAAAGCGATCACCCAGGTGATCCACTTCCTGTTTAGTTAAACATATGAGTCCAAATTCCCTCATATGTACTGTTATAGACATGGGTGATAAACGGTGGAAACTGTTTAACTTCATACGTACATATATACAGCAAATCATTATAAACAAAAAACTTTCTCTGTCCCTATAAATCAGGGCCCGTATTCACTAAGCTTCTTAAAATTCTCTCAGAGAGCTCCTATCTTGGCTTAAAAAATCCTAGCTGGGAGTCCTAGACTAAAAGTGATTTTAGGAAACTTCTCAGAGCAACTGTGAGTAAGGAAAGTACAAAAACCCTTATCTTAATGAGGAGGCGTGGTTGACCCCTTCGCTAGGGATGACTCAGCAATTCAAGGATTTTGATTGTTTGATAAAACCTTTCTGTAAAGGTCTTAAAATGAGCTCTTTGTGAAAAAAGATTATATGATAATAGAATAGACATTGAGATCATAATGTTTGTATATAAAGAAATTGTATAATCATGAATGCAGGCTACTTTATGCAAAGTTTCTGTTATAGGCTA
>JAQMYL010000021.1:7683802-7694232 GCA_030014365.1 Clarias pachynema | reverse complement strand
TGCTGTCTGTTTCAGTCCTGTCACAAATCGTGTGTGTGAGGTAGACACTAGAGTGTGTGTGTGTGTGTGTGTGTGTGTGTGTGTGTGTGTGTGTGTGTGTGTGTGTGTAAAAAGTGTGTTGGGTTTAGATAAGATGTACAGTACATTACACACTAACAATACAAGTAGAACTATCTCTCAATTATTTTTGGAGAAACATTGATGTTTAGTTGAATGTGAACTTTTATTTTAAAATATTTGTGTCAAAATTCAATAAAACAATCAAAATTCTTTAATTATTTTCTACTAACCCTTGTGTGCCTACTTAATTTTTTTCCTTTTTGCCTTTGTATTCCTTCCCTTTTTACTTTCATTTCCTTTTAGTTGTTTTCCTGACCTTTTGCTTTCCTTTCCCCCTTTCTGTTCCCTTTTCCTTTTAATTCTTTCATTTTCCCACTTTTTTTTTTAACTTAAATTCCTTTTGCATTTCTTTACCTTTTCTATTTTTTAAAAATATTTTCCTTATTGTTTTCCTGCCCTTTTGCTTTCCTTTTTATTTTGTTCTTTGCTATCTTTTTTCTTTCCCTTTCATTCTTCCTTTTCTCATCCCTTTCCCTTTTAATACTTTTATCTTTCCCTTATCCCTTTTTTTTTAATCCATTATTTTTTTTCTTCCCTTTTCATTTTAATCCTTTGATTTCTTTTCCATTACCTCCTAATCCTTTTCTTTTCCCTTGCCAAACACCACACGGAGCTCGCTTTGTGCACATTGTCATGCTGAAAAAGTGCATTTTTATTAAAAACTCCCATTCCAGTGGAAGCCCCATCCCTTTGAAACATCACATCGTTAAACTTTTTTAATTTCATTCATTGAATAGTCGCGATTGTTTCTACGTATTAAAGAGTGTTAACATAAATATGAAAAATGTTCCAAGATTTTCACAATTTGAATAAAATGGAGGAATAAAAAAAATGAGTCTTTAGTCATTTTACTCCTTTTTAATGCTTAGATACTATGAAGATGAGCTATTTACACATTTTAAAGCGTTAAAATTTGAGTAACAAAATCGGAAGAGCAGGGATGAGTTTTCAGAAAAAAAATAGACACAATGGGAGGATATGGTTATGTGTGAGAAAATTTTTTATTATTACTTGTATATGTTACCAAGAAGAGAATTTCAGCCTCATCTATGGGCTGTTGCCTCCATGCCCATGCTCCATCACTACAGTAATTCATGCTAAAGGGGCCAAGCACTGGGTGACCAACATAAACCCCATCCTCAAAATCCCTGGCAGAGGATGTACCTTCTCTGGCCACAGGAGCTGTTCATCCAGTTGTATCCTACATTCATCAAATCCCTCAGACTTCCTTACATCACTTTATTCCCATATGAATATGTGACACAATCTTCTTGGACTGTAAAGTGTGTATCGTACAAACAATCATAGAAAATTATCATATGTGAACTACACTACTCTTATCTGCACTACCATGCACACACACTTTATATACGTTGCTGATCTGTTATATAATAACCAAAGATTTTAAAAAGTAAATACCACACCCAAAATAATAATAATAAAATGTAAATGAGGGCCAGAGGTAAAAACTAAAGATGTGTCTCTACCGCTTATCCTGTGTGCAGGGTCCTGCAGGAGACTTAAGGAGACTTAAAAAATAATTATTTTGATTGTGGAAAGCTGCTTTGCGACAATGACAATTTTTAAAAGCGTTATACAAATAAAATTAAATTGAATTAAGGCACGGGACGGGGTAAACTCTTAATGGGGTGCCATCCAACACAATCAATTCAACACAACATAGCCAAGGAGGATAAAAGGAGCAGTAAATAATAAATAACAAACCAAAAAAAAATTAATAATAAACTGTAAAGAGGAAGTAAAAACTAACATTCTATTCCATATGACTTTACAGTATAACTAATAATACTAACAGCCTTGGAGTTTTCTTTTTTTTTCTTTAAATGCAAGAAATAATGGTACACTATTATCACATTTACATTTATGAATAAAAAAAATAGCAATTAAATGGATCACATTTAATATAATATAATGATAAAAATTAATTGAATAAAAAAATATTAAACAAAATACTTGAAAGAAAATCAAATCTTCAGGGAAACAAACTTTATGTATTCAGTACAATCACAGGTCTGAGACCAGTGCACTGATATGGACTCTCTGCTTTGGCGCGTCTTTTATTCTGTATAATCACAGGTCTGAGACCAGTGCACTGATGCTTCGGCGCGTCTTTTATTCTCAGACAATCACAGGTCTGAGATCCGTGCACTCATATACACTACAGTATTTGCTTCGGCGCGTGTTGTATTCTGTACAATCACAGGTCTGAGACCAGTGCACTGATATAGACTCTCTGCTTCGGCGCGTGTTGTATTCTGTATAATCACAGGCCTGAGACCAGTGCACTGATATACTGTAGACTCTCTGCTTTGGCGCGTCTTTTCCCCCCTCAGTGCGGCAGCCGCTTCGGCGGAAACCGGAAGTTTCATCCTCCAATCAGAGTTCAGCTGTTCTTTCTGTTTCCGGTGCCCGTTGGCAGAAGAAACAAGTCCACCTCCACAGGCTTGTGTGTGTGAACGCTGTAACATTCCGGTAGGGTTTTATATACTCCGTGTTATAGTGAGAGGAAACGGCAATGGGGGCTGTTTTAATGTAGTCTGAGGGTGAACTTAAAGTAATTTAACACTCTTGGGCGGTGGTTTTTGGTTTGGGTTTTAACCTGGGAACTTCGCTAAGCTACCTAGCAGGCTAAACTAGTTAGCGTGTTGGGTTTGTCAGGAAGCTAGCAGCTAACAGTCAGGGAGATATTAGCGCGCGCGCGTGCGTGTTTATGTGTGTATGTTTTGTCAGTTTTACATTAGGGGATCTGGATGGGGGTAAATAATGAATAAACTGTTAAAACTCTGAGGAACAGGGTAAAATTATTAACCTAAAAGACTCCTAAATAACAGTACACTGTTATATAAGTTTAATAACTAGCATGTTTAAGAGCGACGTGTTTATTTTTTTTTCTAAAGGTGTCGCTTTACTTTTATATTCCTGAAATGTAAAACCTCTTGTTAAACCTAAGGATCAGTGATCAGGTTGTCGTATTGCTTTCAGGGGAAATTAGCTGATAGACGATCGAAAAAGTCCCTAGAAGTCCCACTCTGACGTCATTAAGGTGCATCTTAACTGAATTGAAAAGTAAAACTGAAAGAAGAAAAATGAAGGAATAATAAAACAAACAATTCACCACTTTTTATGTATTAATAACTTTAATGTAATGAGCTGTTAATGTATTTATTCTGTATTATAATTTTAAAAAGAGGGATGAGGAGTTTTCAGGAAATGGACACAGTTCAAGGATGCGGTTATGGATGAAATAAATAGGTTTTATTACTTGTTTATCTAGTTGTATTACTGCCACCTTCTGGTCTCGTCTTCCTTTCAGTTTAAGTCCTGACTTTTCTAGTCCCGTCATCCCTTAAGAAACCAATCGAATGCTTTCTTCTAACACCTTGTCCCCTTTTGTTTACATTTTCTAAAAAAAAAATTTGCGGTGTGTTAGGGACGGGGATCACCTCCCAATACGTAGCGCTGTAGCTATCGAATATTTTAGTAATCGAGTATTCTATCAAAAATGTAATCGAATAATCGGATAAAATGTATTTTTGCTTAGTTAAACAGCAATGTAAAATATATAAGAGAAACAAAGATTAATTCGTTTTCTTTTTAGAAAAATCTTTTATTTTTTAAGTGCATACAGCATTTTATCAAAAATAAACATTGTCATTATTCACAATACAAGGAATAGCTTATACCCCTATATCACCTATGTGGTTTGACTCATGGTGAGATGCGGTGTTAGGCGGCGTCCGCCGCCGCGACTGTCTGTCGACTGTCCGCGAAGTTCTGCAAGGTCCGCATGCTTGTAGTCCGCTAAAGTTGACTGAGATGAATTAAGTGCATTACAGTGCCATACATTCTTATTTTAAAGTCTCAGATACAAAAAAAATGACTTTAAGTATCAAAAAAACTATGGCACATATTGAAATAAATATACAAAAACACTAAGTTGTGCAACTAAACTTTCAGAACTAAAAGTTTTTAAAATCTACAGCTCGGGCATAACATATAAGCCTTTACTGACAGTTTCTGTCGTTTTCTCTTGCTGGTTTCTTCTTCTCTTGGCTCGCTGATATTTTTATCGCTCCTTCCATTTCTGTAGATTTCTGTTTATTATAATATGTCCTTAGCTGCATTGTAATATTTTCATCAGTGGAGCCATAGCCAAAATCTGTGCATGTAGACATGTTGGGGGTCTGTTTATTGAAAATGTAACATTTTGTTTTATTTCTGATCAAAAGAACAAAATGAACTAAATGACTAAAAAAAAAAAAACATTCATTTTTATGAAAGAGATTCAAAGAACCGAGTCACTAAAATGATTCAAACTTCCCATCACTACAGTGTACTCAACTGTTCCTAATTCCTAATAGGGTTGGGGCAGAGCCAAATTTAGGTCTCACTGTCCCTCATCTTCACAGCGTCCTAAAGCAAGTCATAAAGTCTGAAAAGCCACCAGATTTACAGACAAAATCACCAAAATGGCAGCAGTGTGACATGATGATGATGATGATTTAAAACTTGAAGTTGACCTCGGTTTGCTTGTTCACAGGTGAATAATGAAGAGGCAGGACACTGAGGATCAGGTGGCGGACAACAGCGGAGAGTCCAGCGCAGAGGGCACGTCAGTGACTCCTGCGACTCCCGAAGGCGCAGAGAGCCCGAAGGACCAGAACACGCTGACGGACAGCTCTCCGGCTGTTCGCTCTGAAACAGACGAAGCTTGTAAGTATTTGTTATTGCGAAAGTTTTAAATAACTCCAGATCCTTGGCAGTTTTAATACGGATTAAAATAAAAAACATTGTGGGATTAACATGGCAAGTGAGTAACTGGTCCTCTGTCCCATATATGTAACTTTCCTCGTTTCGTGTCTGTGGCTGAAGCCGGATCCCAGTCCTGCGATGTGGCCGAGGAGCTCAGCAGACAGCTGGAGGACATCCTCAACACGTACTGTCAGGCAGACGGCAGTGAAGACCCAGCCGTACCCAACGGACAACCCGATGGCGCCGAGGTCAACGGGCTGGCGGACAGAGAGGACAGCAAAGCGGGGGACGCCAGAGTGAACGGCAGCAGCGGAGCAGAGAAGGACCAGAAGAAGCTGCAAGACAAAAAGAAGGTCAAAGGCCTGGGTAAGTGGATTATAGGGGACAAATCGGAAAAAGTCCACGTTTATTAGTTTGGCAGGAAGTTGTATTTTGGATCAAATAAAAGTTTGTTTGAGTCTGTGCCCAGTGAAGCATTAAGATTCCTGGAATGAGTGACCTCATGGTTTTGGTTTTTGAGCTCACTGTAGTCGTGTGTCTGTGTTTCTGGGTCTTAGTTCTCGTCTCTTACTGGTATAATCAACATCCGTGCACTGTTTACTATAACACTGTGACCATGTGTGTGTGTGTAAAACATTTTATTTTGTGTCTGTATGCGTGTGTGTACAGCGCATGTAAAGCAAAAGCAAGTCTCTTTAGAGAGGTTAAAGATCCATTTTCTCTCTCTGCTCAAGATTCAGCCTGCTCTATGTGTCTGTGTGCGCGCACGTCACAGACTCCTCCTACTTTCACCTTCATAGACACACGCACTCTCTCTTCTCTACACAGAAACACTGCTCTATCGCGATTCTTTTCAAAGTTAAAGTGCAGGTTAATTAGTTTTATTTTTACTTTACAGCAGTGATTCCATTAGTGTGTCACTTAATCGAGTGTCATTAGAGAGATTTACTGTTTATTTTTCCGATAAAACAGTGTTCTCGTTGTGTGCGCGCGTGTGTGTGAAAAGAGTGGAGGGTAATTGTGTAAGACGAGAAGGGGGGGAGGGGCTCCTTACTTTAGCTTCACACACACACAGCGCCTGCGTGCACAAACGGAAACACTTATCTGTCTGGATTTATTTTTACTTGTTTTTAAAGGTAAAGTGCAGGTTAATTTGTTTTATTTTTATGTATTTATTTTTTTGGGCTGTGGAACGAATAATTTGAGTTTCTATTATTTCTTATGGGAAAATTCGGTTTGGTTTATGACTGTTTTGAAAAACGAGCCGCTTCCGGAACGAGTTATGCTCGTAATCCGAGGTTCCACTGTATCTATTATTACCTATTGTCCGCCCCCACCGGTGCGTGAGCGAGCAGTTTGAAAAGATGCGGTCGGCTGGCGTCGCATGGTTCGGAGGAAACACGTGATAGTCTTCGGCCCTCCCGATTGAGTGGTGGTAGTAGCCTTAATGTGGGCTAGTGACTCCTAGTGACGGGGAGGAATCGGAATCGGACGGCTAAATTAGGTTGAAATAATAAAATGTAACGCCATAAAAATGCGTTTCTGTCGCACCAATCAAAAGCTTGTAGCGCTCTGCACACAATACGGTCTGTATTCTGGTCTCAACCGGTGCATCTCTGTTATAAATGTAACAAATCATTTAAAAATCGATTTGGAAGTCAATGCGGCACACAAAAGAATCACAAATCCTAACCGAATCGATTTTTTTTTTCTTTTTTCTTTCTTTCCCTCTAATTAAAAAAAGCACTTCAACTCCTGTGCGTTTCATTAAACAGTTCATGCAGTTTGTTCTCCTCCTCTGCTTCTCACAGGTAAAGAAATAACGCTGCTCATGCAGACGCTGAACACTCTGAGCACCCCTGAAGAGAAACTCGGCGGTCTGTGCAAGAAGTATGCCGAGCTGGTAAGTTTCGAAATGCCTAAGACACATTGTGTATACAAGCACGCAGGATACCACAGCAGTAAGTGCACTGTGTGTACGTTGTGTGTATCGCTGTCGTAGTGGCACTAACAGCAATAGCAGGCCATTAAAGACGTCATCTTGGCTGACGCGCCGGGCAGCCGCAGGACCTGGACCTTGTGGGTCTGTGTTAATAAACTGAGGTACGGAGGCGTTTGGCTTGGCACACGCAAAGCGCCGCCGGTTCAGCTGATTGATTTTATTTATCAGGTTTAGCTCGGCCACACGGAGAACAATAGCAGGAAGTACAGCCAGAGACTCACCCCGTCTCACATGACTATTACACTTTTATTTTTAACTGCAATAATAATAATAGTAATTGTCATTTTTACTGAACCTGATCAACGTCGTCATTAATGTGAGACATTGAGTCAGCGATCTTTCACGTTTAAATTTGTGAAGACGTGCATCTAGACTTTTGTTTGTTTCATGTTTTGCCACCTGGGTGGTAGAAGGAGCTTCCTCTAGATGTCCGTACAGCTGAGTCACTGGCGAGCTTTATAAACAACGATCGAAAAGACGCATCTGTTTTTTTCAGTACTTGTGTTTATCCCCTCCTGCAAAAAAAAAACAAAACTTTGCAGCAGTGTTTGACTGATGGTACCTAGTAAGTAAGGATCTCTCTGATCACGGAAACTACTTCTGTAAGCCGTTCTCTGTAAGAGCGTCCGCCACATGCCTAAATGTAAATGTCTACATGTAAATGTCACATTACCAAAATGGAAATATTCATTATTGGATAGGCAAATTGTGGCCTTTGTATATAAGGCGAGGTCTCGTACGGGAAGAGGATCATTTTTATTTGGAAAAATAAAATGTGGAGGGGAAAAGAAAAAAAGTGGAGGAAAATGGTTGAAGGTGTGTAGCTGCTCCTGTGTACTCCCTAAAACGGCCCCCCTCGCTGGTTTGGCCAACCGGCCCCTCCCAGCTCTACTTGGGTGTCCAGAGTCCAACGTGACGTCCGGCGACTTTCCCGGCAGGCAACGGGCGGCCTTAACGTGAAGCATGGCGGCCTTTTCTTTCCTTTTTGGTGGCAGGGTCGCCTAGGCGAAAGTTCTATCACGGCGGAGATCAAACAGCTGCATTCAGTTCTTCAGTTCTAGCCTTTGAAGTGCCTGGGACGCGTGACATCACCCCGCTCGCATGCCATTCTTCACGTTTTAGCGTTCGCCGCACTTTTCAGGCATCTTAAGATCCGTTAACGATGATAATTCACCAGCCGTGCCCTCTAGCGGCCCCGCCTCTTCGCATGCCTTCGCAGAAGGGGAGGCCGCCTACCTAATGATCCTACGGAGTGAGCGAGGAGCAACAACAGGTTTAGGCCCGTCCCCCGCACCAATTCCCCATGGATTCCCCACACCACTGATTTAAATGTTAATTTGACTAATAGTTCCATTTCTTAACCTGCCTGGTCGTCTTGTTCAGCTCGAAGAGCATCGTAACTCCCAGAAGCAGATGCGAGCTCTGCAGAAGAAGCAGGCGCAGCTGATCCAGGAAAAGGACCACCTGAGGAACGAGCACAGCAAGGCCATTCTGGCCCGCAGCAAGCTGGAGAGCCTGTGCCGGGAACTCCAGAGACACAATCGCACACTGAAGGTACACACTCGTTACGAAACATGTCTCCAGCCTATACGCAATCGTTTATCTTTTATAAAATGTACATAAGGTTTCATTTGTTTTTTTGTTCTTGTGGTGGAAATTATTTAAAGAAATCGAGGAGACTTCGTCTAAGTCACAATAAAAGAAGAAGATTTTATTAAACTTGGACAATTTGACAAGTACACACAAGCATTTTCTTAGTACAAGTACTACTTGTCTCAGTACAAGGAGTACCGAGACTGTGAAGGTGAATGAGGTGAAAGATTTTGAATCGCGCTGGTCTGTATCTGATACAAGTAGATGCGAAATTAGCCCACTAACTCTAGCTAGCTTTTAAAAAAATAATAAATCAATTGTAGAGACTCAAGCTACCTCCAGATGTTTTTTTTTTTTTTTTTTTTAAACCAGATCTGTGTATAGTAGACTCCAGCCTGTCAAACATGTTTATGGTGTTAGCCAAGAAAAACAGCAAAAACAAACAAGAAGTTGAGAGAGCAGACACCCGGAGTGACTCGATCAGTTATGTTTGATGCATCTGAGTCTACAGAGTTACTGGCAGGACTGTGATTTCTAGGAGATTCTAGTGAGAGTGAGTGAATTATTGTGTAGTGACCTGGTCCTGTTTTCCCGTAATATCAACCTTGATCATGTGTCTCTATTTAAGCTTAAGAGAAACAATGAGAGTAAATAATAATAATTACACTGTAATATCACTGCTGTTGCCTAATTAGCGAGTAAACAGAAAAACCTTGTGATCATATTTCATATTTTAAAAAGCATTACAGATTTTAGCCGCAATGTCGGTGTAAAAGATTTATATTAAATCAACAGCAATATCAAACATAAAATAGGTTTTTTTGTTACTCTAAGATCATGCAGGATGCTCGTTACTCCTGTTATGGCTGCGAGTAAATATTACACTGAAATACAAAAATACATCATTACTGTATCACTTATTATTAAAACTCAAGTCTGTAAATCTTTACTATTTCGGTACGTCTATTATTTATTATTTTTAAAAATTTTATGTATGTATAAGATAAACCTCTAGTCATAAGGTATAAGAAGAGTTCTTTCCTTCTGTATCATTTACACTCTGGTATTATGAAATCTCTTTCTTGTCGAGTTGTAGCGTGGCGTGTCGATAACAGGATCTGGTGTGTTTGAAACCGTATACCTTCTTATCCATACATCTCGAGTCTCCGCTCTGAACCGCTTTGTGTTTCGGTTCATCCTGGCAGGAGGATGGCGTGCAGCGTGCTCGGCAGGAGGAGGAGAAGAGGAAGGAAGTGACCTCCCACTTTCAGTTAACGCTCAACGACATCCAGGCGCAGATGGAGCAGCACAACGAGCGCAACGCCAACTTACGGCAGGAGAACATGGAACTGGCGGAGAAGCTCAAGAAGCTCATCGAGCAGTACGAGCTCCGAGAGGAAGTGAGCACCGGATAAAGGGTTTTAAAGAGTCTGGCTGGAGAAAAGAGATACTGAGAGGCGTATATTGATATTGATGAATATGATGTGATGTTTCCAGGCTCTGTGTCAACGTTTGTTCTCTGTTGCAGCACATAGACAAGGTTTTCAAGCACAAAGACCTCCAGCAGCAGCTGGTCGACGCGAAGCTCCATCAGGCTCAGGCGCTGCTCAAAGACTCGGAGGACCGACACCAGAAGGAGAAAGAGTTTGTGAGTTTGTTTAGTTATGAAGAGTTCAAACACATTTCTTATCATCTAGGCTTAACTTTTGGCCTGTCTCAACGTTTTTTGAGATTCGTTTGCTGCCATCAATATAAAAGAGGGTTTTTATAAAAGAGCACGCCTCAGGATTGTGCACAACCCAGGGAATATAAAAACATTATACAAATAGTCACGTAGGCAAAGAAATTAGGGATGCACCGATACCACTTTTTTGGAGTACGAGTACTTGCATTTCAGTACTCGCCGATACCGAGTACTTAATAAAAACATGATTTAAATTTA
>JAQMYL010000021.1:7672099-7683177 GCA_030014365.1 Clarias pachynema | reverse complement strand
ACTTTTAACGAGTACGAGTACTTTAGAAAATGTGGTATCGAGGCCGATACCCGATATCGGTATCGGTGCATCCCTAAAAGAAATAGCTCATGTTCATGTGTTTTGTGGTCGTTTTTGGTTGTTTCTGTGACCATTAATTATTATTATTATTATAATACGCACATTTTTGTGACATCATTCCCGTATTCCTACAGCAGTACAATTTACTCGTTTTAAAAGTAATGATAACTTTGGTTCTGCATGACGTATCAGAAAATCAGATTTTTTTCCCCAAATAAGTCCAGTGCTGCTGTGGTGCCGCTCAGACCTGCACTGTTAAGAGTTTTAAGGGTTAATCATCCTGTGTTTTTGCTTTTTAAAGAAGAGCCCGTTCACACGGTGTTTCTCTGCAGAGCGTGTTCGACCGTCACTACGGCCTTCCTACGTTTTTTTTTTTTTTTTTTTTTTTTTCCCCCCCCAGTGACTTTACCGTATTTTAATTTTTTTTTTTACAGGAGCCGGAATCCACTGACTATACCGTCTCTCAGTACGCTGCTATCGCGCTAACGCTCATGTATCTGTTTATTCTGCTAGCGTGAGAGCGAACTGCGAGTGTACTGGTTAATTAATCGCAGATTTTTTAAAAAGGATCTGAAAATTTACCCAATGTATGGGGAAACACTGATTTTTAGTAAACTGTAGGTTTATGAGATTTGCAAATCATTGCAATCTGTTTTTATTCAGACTTTTTTTGGGGGGGGGGGGGATTGGAGTTGTATTATGTTTGTATTATTATTATTTATTTATTTTAATTTCATTTCATTTCCTGTCTGTATGCAGTTGCTGAAAGAAGCCGTAGAGTCGCAGAGGATGTATGAACTCATGAAACAACAAGAAGTTCATCTGAAACAGCAGGTGAGCTTCAGACGTGACGCAACCAAAAACGTGAACCTAAACAATTATATATATTTTTTAAGAAATAATTCCCTGCTGTGTGTTTTGTAAAGAGTTTTAGGAAGTTTGTGTTCACTCCTTTAATATAATTCTGTTGGTCCGTGTCCGGTCCGCTTCTTCCAGTTATCATTATACACGGAGAAGTTTGAGGAGTTTCAGAACACGCTTTCCAAAAGCAACGAGGTGTTCACAACCTTCAAGCAGGAGATGGAGAAGGTATATATATATATATATATATGTGTGTGTGTGTGTGTGTGTGTGTGTGTGTGTGTGTGTGTGTGTGTGTGTACGATAACAACAGAAACATTCATATCCATATAAGCATTAGCTCGTTAGCGTATCAGCCTTTATTCGTCTCACGGTCTGGATCTTTGTTCTGTCTTTCAGATGACGAAGAAGATTAAGAAGCTGGAGAAAGAGACGACCATGTACAGGTCCCGATGGGAGAGCAGTAATAAAGCCCTGCTGGAGATGGCTGAGGAGGTGTCGGATTTAATCACAGCTTCCTGTGCACGCTCGTTGTACATTTCTGTTTTTTTAAACAACAAAATGATTGTTTTTTGTTTTTATTTGTCTTCTGCAGAAAACCCTTCGAGATAAGGAGCTCGAGAGCCTGCAGGTGAAGGTGCAGAGGTTGGAGAAGCTGTGCCGCGCGCTGCAGATCGAACGCAACGAGCTGAGCAAGAAGGTCCAGGACCTCAGCAGCACCGCGGACGTCCGGGCCTCGGAGACGGAGACGTCCGGATCCGCGCGGCCGCAGACCACGGACTCGGCCGAAGGTAGCCCCGCCCACACGGCCGACCCGGAACCGGAGACTCCGCCCGCCGCCGCGTGCCACTGTGACCCGGGCGCCGAGTCGCAGGCCAGCTGTCCGGCCCAGGACTGAAAGGTGACGGTGCCGTCGCTGGGATCGGACCACTCGCAATCTCCCCAGCAGCTCTCCGTCTCCGAGACGTCTGTCTCTCTCTTGGACGTTTTTGGGGCTTTCCATTCTGTCAGGGAAGATTGTGCCTTTGAGATGCTGTTTTTACCCCTTTATTCCTCATTATTATTATTATTATTTTTTCCCCCCCTTTCCCCCCCTGTTACTTCCTGTTTGTGAGAAATCCCCGGCTACGAGGCACTGAGCACCGCTGCTGCTTTGGAACACTAACCCTGGAGTGCTCTTATCCTTTTCATAGTTATATCCGAGTCAAACCCGAATAAATAAATAAATAATAAATAAATAAAAAGAATTTAGACAGATGGCAAAAACCGCTCGAGCTCGCTATATATTCTTGCTTACAGAATTAACAGGAAGTGTAGTGCAGAGAAATCATCATCATCCTCTTCATCATCAGGCTCGTCTTTGTTTTTCTCCTTTTTTTAATTTATAGACACGTTTTTATTAAAGGTCTGCACACATCAGCCAGTGTTCTCGTATGTATGTAATAGATCATATAATCTATATATATATATATTTTTTTTTCATATCACAAGATATACTACTACTACTTCTGCTTTGGAAGGAGCGCTCAGTGACGGTCGCTACGGGAACGGAAACAACAAACAAACGTAGAAGAAGGGAAAAAAACGAGCTTGTGCATCGTGTCCAGCTTTATTCGAGCTTAATTTTTTCCCCCCTCACGATTATAATAAGTGTATACACACACACACACACACACACACACCGTGTTCATGTAGAGTCCTTTCCGAACCCTCAGCATTTGACATTTTTCCATTTCTACCACGCCACATATCTTTGTGTTCAAAGAGAATAAAATATAATAAATAAATAAATAAATAAATAATACGATATATACTAGAGGTGAGGGAAAAGTCGGTTCAGTGATGAATCAGCGATTCTATTGTGTGACCAATCACGTATCACTACACGGACTCCAAAATCTGAGGCGGTGAAATGCTGCAGTTCCGCTATAGTCCTGCAGGTGGTGATATGTATTTATATATAAAATCTGTATAGTTACAGAATCGTAATACAGATTAAATCGCATCCCCATTTTAAAAAATATTTTTTTTACCTCCCTAATTTAGTCATGTCCAATTCCCACATGCCGTAATATAATGCTCTCCCACATCAGCGCCAGTTACACGTAGGCTAGCGCGAGTCCTACTCAGATGCTAGTTTAAGATCATTCCTGCACTCGAACGTGGCCGTGACCACTGAGTAACGTCTTGACTACACTATTCCTCTCTCTCTCTCACTTTAATTATACGTTTCCTCGTAGCAGACGTTCCACACTTCTCTTCTGTTGTCGCTCTCGCACTGTACTTGTACGTCTCTCAATAAGGTTTGATAGTTAATTTTACAACCCAGATCCAGTTTGCTGCGCGACCAGTTTAAATAACGAGATTCTAAAACTCTATGCAGTCCCAGCGCCGTTCATCCTCTCCGTCTGTTCGACCGAGTGACGCTAACTAAGGAATGTACGTTATTCTGTAACATCATGATGACCAGCCGTCCATTTCCGTTCTAAATTGTTTGTTTGAATCCGATTGTTTCGTTAATCTGAACAGCTCGAGGTCTCTCTCACACACACACACACACACACACACACACACACACACAGGAACACGAGTCGAGTATCAGCCGCACCGGATCTTGTCCATCTACATTCCATCTTTTACACAATAACAGCCTGGTGCCGCGTTTCACTGGCTCCTAACCGCTGTTATTGAAGGTACCAAAGATCTTATGTTGGGTTTGTTTTTGTTTAGTTTGTTTTTGTTTTTTCACACCCTGTAAACATGGTTTAAAAAATTAAAGATATTACACAGATTTAATCCTGGAGTCTGAAATTCATTCTTTTGTTGTTTTTTGTTTTAAAATTTGCCAAACTGAAATGTCACTCGGATTGGGGAGAGTTTTTTATCGATGTGAAGTCGAGTGTTGAATGACTTTAAGAGCCACTTTTTTTTGTTGATGTTTTTTGTACGAGGGAGAGTCAGAAATTATCCACATTCTGGCTGTAGATTTCATTTTAATTAACTTTTTACGAAAAGACGAATCCATCATTTTTCCACATAATCTCCTTACTTTTTAATACACGTTGTCCTTCTGTCAACAAGCTCTCGTATTCCCTCATTACAAAAAAGTTTACGGCTGAGCTGCGAGTTACGAATGCACCACTTTCATTTCTTCATCAAAAGTGAATCTTTGTCCTTCTAGGGCTGCTTTCAGGAGACCAAACGGGAGTCTAATGCAGCGAGAATGAAGGTTTTTGCAGAGTGTCAACAGTGTAGGAACAATTATATGGATGTGCGTTGTTTAATCCAAATTTTAGGCTTAAGCTCTTCAATAAACGTCTCACTGTAACGAGCTCTGTTGATTGTTGAACCTTTTTCCTGAGAATGTTCCAATACTTCTGGCCCTTGAGATGAGAATCCCAGAAAACTGTAAGCATTGATGAATTTTCCAGCTAATGGTTGACTTTGTGATCTTTTTCTCGGTCTGTGATTGAGGACGTTTCCGTTCCGTACTCTCAGACTCGTAGTGATGAAACCGTGTCTCATCACCAGTTATGATTCTTGTTAAAAAACTTTCACCTTCCTTAGAGTCCCAATTTTGTTTGCAGATATCCAAATGCTTCTGTTTATGCTCTTCTGTGTGTTGTTTCGGCACCGGGTACACCCTCAGACCACAGAAAACGAAAAATAAATCCCTGTACACCTCTTTTTTTTTTTTTTTTTTTTTTTGTACAAATAACAATTGTGGTGTCCATTGTTGCTCGCACCGTAGTTAGAAATGAACTGATGTAACACACATTTACACCTGCACAGCACTGACGAGATGGGAGCCTCAACCGTGCTGAAAGTGTCACCAACAGAAGTTATACCCGGAAAATTAATTAGCATTTTTTCCGCCATCCTTTTAAATTCAAGAATTTAAAAAATCTATTTTTGGACACGCAAACATATCAATTATTTAACTGAGCGACCAGACCATTCATTCAGTACGTTTTGTTGTAATTAATTACACTTCAAGTCTTTAAGCTCTTAAAAATCTAAGTTTCCTCCTACCAGGTTCTTTTCAGCATAATCAGAGTACAAGACAAGAAGCGTTTGGCAAATATGTTATTTTTACATACTAGTTTTATACCGTCTTTCTGTGAAGCACCGACGACACTCCGGGATCGCAATCCATCATCGTCAAGCTTTTCCTCTCCTAAACCATTCACATGACTTGGACCAAACTTGCACAGTAACTATTTTCAAAAACCATAGATTTGTTGAACTTTCTCACATT
Organism: Clarias pachynema; assembly: GCA_030014365.1. Taxonomy (NCBI): domain Eukaryota; kingdom Metazoa; phylum Chordata; class Actinopteri; order Siluriformes; family Clariidae; genus Clarias; species Clarias pachynema. The sequence goes on along the minus strand of JAQMYL010000021.1, from coordinate 7,677,998 downwards.
TTTTTCAAAATCTAATTGTAACAGTCAGAGGTTTAAAGATGTGGCTACACAGTAATACCAAAAAACCTCACAAGGTGGCACTTTGTTGTTGTTAATCACGATTACTCAGATTTACTTGTTAATTGTTTAGAAGAACCTAATTATGCAGTTTTTTTAATATCTCAAACATTAACAAATCTTAAACTAAAATCTCTCCACCGGGATCGGAACTGCATGCAGTGTCTGGGTAGTAGGGGGTGTGACAGCCCACCAATGACAGGGCTTGAACCCAGATACTCAGATACAAAAATCAACAACCTAGAGCCACCACCAGAGCCACACCTTACATTTAATGCATTCTGGTAAAAAATAGTTCCCCTTGAAGGTAGCATGAGCTACCGTGCCGCCATTATATTTTATTATCTCACGCACTCATCGTCTATACCGCTTTATCCTGTGTACAGCATCGCAGGGGGGCCTGGAGCCTATTCCAGGAGACTTAGAGCATGACGTGAGGTACACCCCGGACAGAGTGCCAATCAATCGCAGGGCACACATCGACATGCACACATTCATTTACACACTACTGGCATTTTGGGAACGCCAATTAGACTAATCTGCATTTCTTTGCACTGTGGGAAGAAACTGGATTACCCGGAGGAAACCCAACAAGCATGGGGAGAAATCGGTTTATATTATATTATATTATATTATAAAAAGAAGATATTCAAGTATATATATATATCTTAGATATTATATACATTTCTTATAATATATTATAATAAAGAAGATATTATATAAAATCTATCATATCCTTATTTCTGTCGTTTTTGTGTGAGAATAATAATAATAATAATAATAATAATAAACATCCGGAACGGTCGAATCGGAACCCTTGTTTCCTTCACGTCGGTATTTCTAAAGAACAGGAAGTAGGAGTAACTCTCTTTTCCGTTTTAACCCGGCGCTTAACAGCACGCGCATGGAGCACTGATATAAATATCACCAGGCTGATTAAAGAGTCTTTATCACGGAGATACAAGTCGCTATTCCTGAAGATGGTGAGTGTACGGTTTGGTGCTCCAGTTAACAAAAGCGAATATTTACGAATAAAACATGCGCGTTTATGATCGTATTTCTGCTGTGAACAACTGGGCCTGAACAGCTCGCGCGGTAACTAGGGCCGTATGTCGCACGACTCGTTGCGTCCGACATAGGCGGACTACCTGGGGGCTGTCACTGTGGAGGTTTTAATATGCTGTGTAGTGCACTATGTAGTCTAGACCTGAGCCGTTTGAGACACACCCTGTTCTTATACTGGTATCCGCTTATCGCTAGCTCACAGGCTAGCGGGGTTTATTTACCGTGTTTCACACACACCGACATGGTCGGTTTTCTTCTTTAGCAGTGAGCTAATTTATTTCCCCCCCCTCAAGTTAACGTTTATGTGTGGAGTAAAGATCTCTACTTAGGAAATATTTAGTGTTTTTTGTTGCTAGCTAGCTCGGGCTAGACTAGTCTTTCACGTCGCCATAACAACAGACTTCGAGAAAGAGGTTTTAAATTCTGTGTAGTCTAACATTATATTTCACTTAATTAACGTTAAACACTGTGTCTTATTTATTTCAATATATAGAGTCAGGATAAAGTCTGAATTTTGTGTACTTTGTTACCTATTTTATACACACACATCTACAGTACTGAGTCTTGTCTCATTTCTTCATATTTTGTTTCCAAATAGTCAGACACTCTGGTATTTTTAGTCTAATATCTAGAAATAGTTTCTCCAGGCTTCCTGAAGGACTTTTTTTTTTTGTGTGTGTGTCTCATTTTTAGTTTCACATTAATGTTTTTTGTTTGTTAAGCTACACAGAAGAGTCTTTGTTAGGCATGCAGATGTAGGAAAATAATGAACAACCAGGTGGCGTTATGTCATTGTATGTGAATTATATTTAAGCAAAATACACGAGGGTGAGTTTGCTGTTGTGATGAATATCAGAATGTTTTCCACAGATTATGATTAGTTTGTTTATTTACCCAGAACTACACCAACAGCGACTAACCAACCACCCAGATGTGTGTGTTTTGTGACCCAGAGTTATTTAAAAAAAAAGATTTCATTTTGGCACAAACTACACACAGTATGATGATTTAAAGTGAAAAGATAGGATAGAATAGACTACAATAAAAATAATACAGTTGAACTAAAGATAGTTAAATATAAGCTGTTTTTTGCTGAGACATAACTGTGTGTCATCAGCATAACAGTGAAAACTAATACCATGCTTACGAATTATGTGGGCCAGAGGATGCATGTGAAGAGGAAAGAAGAAAAAAAAGCAGTGGGCCTAAAACCGAACCATGTGGAACACCAAACTCCTCTTGAGAACATGCAGAGTAGTCACCATTTAAATAACTTGCAAGCTGATAACCATCAGTCAAATAGGATCTGAGCCAGGACAGGGCCGTTCTCTTAATTTCTACTACATTTTCCAATCTGCGACGGAGAACACTATGATCTCCTTTCGTGTCAAATAGTGTCAAAAGCGGCACTAAGGTCGAGTAACACTAGCAGAGAGACACAACCCTGATCAGAGGCACATTTACTACTTTAACAAGTGCTGGGGAGAAAAAAAATCTGATTTTATTTGGTCACACAGTATGATGATCTGAAGTAGAAAGAAGGAATAGAAAGATTTCAATACAATTAAACTAAAGATAGAATTTCCAGTAAATATACAAGAGTTTAGACGTAAATAGATACATTTCACAGAATTTTTGAACTGAGAACTATATATATATATAAAAATATGAAGCAATAGAAGGGTAAAGATTGGGATGTTTGTGTGTGTATGACAGAAGTTTACGCACTGTACATCTTACACAGTATACACAGCGTAATGTGAGAACTGACCAGAAGTTACTAGTGCAATACTGTGTAAGATGTACAGTGTGTAATCTACAGCATGTCTATATGTTACTGTCTCTATTGCTGCTGGACATCTGGAATTTCCTTCAGGATAAATAAAGTATCGGCCTATTTATGAAATCAAATGAAATTTCAGCAGCAGTGATGATGTACGCGGTCCAAACTGCAGATTAGTCCTTGTTTTCATGTATAAAACAAGAAGTGCAAAATGTGCCGAGTCATGTGCTTCATCATGACCCTGATGGTGTAACCTCATCGTCCAATCAGATCGCTTGGTCGGAACTAACTGTGGTATCATTTCTCTTATCACATCTCATAGAAATTCCTAGGTTCATGATTTAACTCTGGGTTTAGAGACAGGACAGAAAAAAAAAAGGACAGCTGGTGTGACTTTTTTTGTTTTTGCTGTCAAATATGAAAACACTTGTGTTAACAGTGTTTTGTTTGCTCTTTGCACAGAAACCCATCCTTTTGCAGGGCCACGAGAGGTCCATTACTCAGATCAAATACAACCGAGAGGGTGACCTGCTCTTCTCTGTGGCCAAGGACCAGGTAAAGTGGAGTAACGTTAAACTTGGAACTTGAAGAAAAATACAAAGGATACAATGAGTATAAATATGAAACGTTATTTTATTCTAGGAGTATTGAGTAATTATTTGTTTGTTTGTTTTTTCCCCTCTTCGCTCAGTTTGTCAACGTTTGGTACTCGGTCAACGGAGAGAGGCTCGGGACTTACAACGGCCACACTGGAGCCGTGTGGTGTGTCGACGTCGACTGTATCCTTTACCGTCACTCACTACTTGTGAACATATTCTGTACAAGTTAACAAAATATTTGCTGTTTACACGTAAACACACTTTACTGTTTTTCTCTAAGTTTGCCTTAATAACCTGTGAAGGGGACACGAAGCACGTGTTGACCGGATCGGCTGACAACAGCTGCAGGCTCTGGGACTGTGAGACGGGTTCGTGACTCTCTCTTATAGTTCTGTAAACTACATGCACAAGCATTCATTACATATAAGGATTGGCCTGTCGAGCTCCGGATGCTTGGCCAGATGTACGTCCTCCTTAGCCACGCCCTCTTTTTAAATAGGAGTTCATGCATGACGACGTAATGTTTATTGTGAGTAACTCGGTCTGTGAGTGTTTTAACTCGATAAACGAGGGCTTGATAATCATGGGAGACGATCACCCTCGATTAAGTGTACACTTCACAAGGTGTTCAGTTAAATGTTAAATGTGATTCCAAACCGCAGGGAGGGAAAATGTTCAGTTCAAAGGGACCTGCGAACGGTGTAAGGAACGAGTGAACAACAGGTCCTCACTTCACCGGAAAAGGGAACGAAAAATTTCCCATAAGTCATTGCGTCCCGCTGGAGCGTGGGAAAAAAATGGAGTGTGAAAAAGGATTTATCGTTATTATTGAGGACGACATCATATTAAAACGACACGATGATAATTTACATTTTTATTTAATCAAGAAATCCGTAGTATTATATAGACTAGTAATCTGTAAAAATAAATAAAAAATCTCTGTACATCTGTAATCAGTTATTATTAATCAATAATTTATTTGCAAGTTCTACAAGTTTCAATAGAACGTTTTATAATGGTATCGGATTTTGTTTCAATAAATGTTCAACATGTCGAGGGAAGTTCCCTTCAAGGAGTAGGGAGCACCCTATCAAGTACACTTCGGAATGGAACGCTGCTTTAGTCTTAAGTACTATTTACTATAACATTGTGACCACGTGTGTGCGTGTGTGTGCACATTAAGCACTTTTTTTTGTGTGTCCAAGTGTAGTTCTTTAGTAACTGTACTGCTACAACAGCCCCCTTGAAGTCCTCACTGTTCACCCCTGCGCGTTCCCGTTCTCTCTCCCTGGCTTTACATCGATGTCACACACAAACCGTTTATTATATTAACAATGTCTGGACTTTTCCCAGAGATCAACCCGTTGGCATTATGATGGCAGAGTTGTGCTAATTGTACGCTCTCGTTTCTTTCGTTCAGGTAAACAGCTCGCCGTGCTCGATACCAACTCGGCAGTGAGGACATGTGGCTTCGACTTCAGCGGGAACATCATCATGTTCTCAACGGACAAGCAGATGGGCTACCAGTGCTACCTGAACTTCTTCGATCTGCGAGACCCCCAACAGATCGGTAAGCGTCGCCAGGAGCCGATACGGATCCACAGATGGGTGGAGACGCAAAACCCGACTCCGGTGAGGATCAGGATAATCCAGATGATATTTTTTTTTCACTCCGCCTTTCAGAGGACAACCAGTCGTACCTGTCCGTGCCGTGCAGCGAGTCGAAGATCACGAGTGCGGTGTGGGGGCCGCTGGGGGAGTTCGTGATCGCGGGACACGAAAACGGAGAAATCAACCAGTTTAGCGCCAAGGTTACTGTCCACACACACACACACACACACACACACGACTTCTACACTTCTAGCGATTTCTGTAGTTGTGTGTAAATATCAAGACTTTTATAACCATGTGTATATAATATGTGATGTGACGGTGAAGTAACCAGGTGTGTGTGTGTGTTTAGTCTGGCGATATCCTGACTACAGTGAAGGAGCACACGAAGCAAATCAACGACATCCAGTCGTCCGTAGACCTCACGATGGTCATCACGGCCTCTAAAGACTGCGCCGCCAAGGTGTGTGTTTTATCCGTTCAAGACGAGAATAATAAATAAATAAAAAAGGGCGTGTCCCCTTTTTTCTCTTTATTTATTTATTTTATTTATTTATTTTTATCGATTAATATGGATGTAAATGAATATGCTGCTTACCTGCTAGAGCAAGTTATTTTATTTATTTATTTATTATTGGTTTTGTTTTGAAATGAGCATATAAATGTCCATAAAAACTTTTTTTTAAAATTTCTTTTACTCTAATTACAAAGTAGGCCTGGGCGATAAAACGATAACGATATGTTTCGCGATAGACACGTGATCGATATCAATAAAAAATGTGTT
>JAQMYL010000021.1:7657108-7671999 GCA_030014365.1 Clarias pachynema | reverse complement strand
TTAGAGAAATTTCTGTTTCACAGACGTACTTTGTGATTTTAATCCCGTCCGAATCTGCCATGTCTGTCTTTCTCTCACATGACCTCTGTAAAAATTCCAGAGCAAATTACCTACTGTTTTTCAGTAAACTCGGCGGTCCTCTGAGAAATCTAATCCCGTCCCAATGCAGATGCCTGTGATTGCCGAAAATGTTTTTTCCAAAACGCATTTTCTTTTGTGTTTTGGTCAACGTGAACTACTAGCGCGCCGGTATTCAAGTTTGCGCACCAATAATGTCTTGTGCAACGCCCACATGTAAAACACAGACACTCCTACCTCCGTAATAAACACGGAGATTTTAGTTCCGTCCGAATGCGTACATGAAATGACAGACGTCGTCTGAAAAAAATTCTAACTCAAACGTCGTTTGGAAAACTAGTCCTGTCCGAATAGTGCTTTAGTCTACATTAGTAATAATTTTGTCAGCTATTTCAATTTTAGTCTTGGTCCCAGGATCAATGAAACTATTCATGTTTTAGTCGACTCAGGGCGTTTTAGTCAGAGGAAAACGTAAAATTTTAGCAATAAGATTATTCTTAGTTAATCCTACAGTCTCTCTAGTCTAGAAAGGTTGTGAACCATTTTTTTTTCTCACAAAATAATTATCTGAACATTTAAAATGTATCTTTTTTTTTAAATTATTATAATTTAAATTATATTTATTTCTTTATTTTTATTCATCAGATTATAATTTTTTTTTTAAAATAAATAAATAAATAATTGTTTAAATACACATCTTTTAATATTAGCCTACATTTATTGCGATTCTTTTGAGGTAAAACATCTTTAATGGAGCTTAAGTAGAGCCGATACAGAGCTGTACTAGTGTCTCAAGGACACAGTCACGTTTGCGAGTCCTGAGCATTGGGACATGTGATCCCAGGTTGCTAGCCTCAGTCTTGAGATGATCGTGTCCATGTGTGAATGTTTTGCTGCGCAGAGAGAGGTCTTGAGACTCACAGTACTGTATTATTATTATTTTTTCAACCTATTTATGCAAAAACATTCATTATCAGTAATGACACTACAAGGTGTGCGAGAGCGCTCTTAAACCCCTCGAGCTGACCTTCTACTTCTTGACTCTACACAGCTGTTTGACTCGTCCTCGCTAGAGCACATCAAAACCTTCAAGACCGAGCGACCCGTCAACTCGGCCGCCATCTCGCCCATCATGGACCACGTGAGTCTCCTTTACACCCCCCCCCCCCCTCCCCTCCTGTTTTCCTTTCATTTTCCTTCATTCTCATAAAAGTGTTAAATAGTTGATGATGGCGTCTGTCAATCGTGAGTTGTGATTTTAGTCTGAACAGGACAGGAAGTGTGTGTGTGTGTGTCGAGTAAATGTATTCTGCTTATGGTATCAAGAATCTAATCTAATCCTGACTGTTGTGTCGCAAAGAAAAGAAAGAAAGTAATCCTGACTGTTCTGTGTGTTTGTGTAACTGCAGGTGGTCATGGGAGGAGGTCAGGAGGCCATGGAGGTCACAACCACCTCCACTAGGATTGGCAAATTTGAAGCCAGGTTGGTGCTCACTCATTCACTCTCTCTCTAATTTGCAGAAAAGATGATCATCATGCAGTGTTTTTATTTATTTATGTATTATTATTTATTTTTATTTTTTTTTTGGGGGGGGGGGGGTCTGGGGGTGTACAGTGGGGCAAAAAAAAGTATTTAGTCAGCCACCAATTGTGCTCTCACTTAAAAAGATGAGAGAGGCCTGTAATTTTCATCATGGGTTTACCTCAACTATGAGAGACAAAATAAGAAAAGAAATCCAGAAAATCACATTGTAGGATTTTTAATTAATTAATTGGTAAATTCCTCAGTAAAATAAGTATTTGATCACCTACAAACAAGCAAGATTTCTGCCTCTCACAGACCTGTAACAACTACTTTAAGAGTCTCCTCTGTCCTCCACTCGTTACCTGTAATAATGGCATCTGTTATCAGTGGCTCCGTAAGAAGCATTTCTCTTTGAGAGAAAATCTTCAAAATCTTTGGAGGGAGTTGAAAGTCTGTGTTGCCCAGCGACAGACCCAAAACATCACTGTTCTAGAGGAGATCTGCATGGAGGAATGGGCCAAAATACCAGCAACTGTGTGAAAACCTTGTGAAGACTTACAGAAAACGTTTGATCTCCGTCATTGCCAACAAAGGGTATATAACACAGTATTGAGATGAAACTTTATTGACCAAATACTTATTTTCCACCATAATTAGCAAATAAATTCTTTAAAAATCCTACAATGTGATTTTCTGGATTTTTCTTCTTATTTTGTCTCTCATAGTTGAGGTATACCTATGATGAAAATTACAGGCCTCTCGCATTTTTTTTAAGTGGGAGAACTTTCACAATTGGTGGCTGACTAAATACTTGCCCCACTGTACTTGTCTGGTTCTGTTGTTTATCAACGACAGTGGATAGAGAAGCTCGAGGAAGGTTGCACGAGCGTTAGCCGACACACTCTTCTGTCGACACTCTGTAAAACCTTCGTTTTGAAGTGTTAAATCATCCTCCCTACAGTCTCACTCCATCGGATTTTCACCCGTTTGGTTCCCTGAAAGCAGCCCTACAAGGACGAAGACTCGCTTCGTCATTCATGGCTCGCAGCTCAGTTTAAAACATTATTAATGAGGGAATACGGAAGATTTTTGACCAATGGAAAAATGTATCAAAGAGCCAAGGAGCTTATGTCGAAAAATAGTTTCTTTTCTAAAAATAAATTATTTCTACAGCCGGACTGCGGATAATCTTTGACTCACCCTCATAGTATTATTTTACAGTATTAATTTCCTTGCACGAGTATGGAAACGTGAGATTTTCCCATGTGTTTTCCTTCTCATTACAGGTTTTTCCACGCAGCCTACGAAGAGGAGTTTGGAAGAGTGAAGGGTCACTTCGGCCCCATCAACTGTGTGGCGTTCCACCCAGACGGCAAAAGGTAGTTTTATTGGTTTTAATTTCTTCTTTAAAGACAAAGTTGCTTTTTGCAGTTTCTCACCAACACTGCTGTCTAAAAGTCTGAGGATTTTTTTTTTTTAAAGATCACTCTGTCATATTATAGGGTATAATAGAAGCATTTTTACTAGTAGTGCCAGACTTTTATTTAAAAAAAAAAAAATAAAATAAATAAATAAAAAGTTCTTGATATAAAACTCACCAGCACGTGTGGTTGCAGAAATAATCACAAGATTACATGTGCTGCGGTAAAGCTGTAAAAAGATCTCAGGCTGAGTAAATTAATCTGGTTATAAAATTGTGATGAAACACAACATTTCCTAGAAAATTATTTTAGTAACATGACTGCAAGCTGGTAATGATGTTTAAGCTCCTGTCATGTTAAACTTTTTTTTGTGTGCGCGCGTTGTGCAGTTACAGCAGCGGTGGTGAGGACGGATACGTCAGAATTCACTACTTCGATCCTCAGTACTTCGACTTCGAGCTCGAGGCCTAAAATGCGACATCATTCCTGTTTCAACATCCGCGCATCAGCCAGCGGTTCATCAGTCAGAATTACAACCTTTTTTGTTTTTTTTCACTCTGGTTTTAAAGACTGCACAGGTGAAGGCTGGAATGTTCCAGATTATTTAATAAATCACGTTCTCAATAAACAGTTTGACGTACAAAACGGGATTCTGTTTTTCATACATACTTGAATCGGTTCAGGATCTTAACAATATGTAACTCTCTTACTCAGTAAACAAATAAATCCTTGCAGTAGCCTAATTTTTAAAACTTGTGCTTTAAGTAAAATAGATACATTTATTTTCATGTTTCATTTCATCAACAGAAATTTCAACTTTTTTTTTTTTTTTTTTCCTCCTCTCATGGCAGGATTTTGAAGAACTGCAACACTTTCCTGTTCGCATTGATTTAGCTCAGACTTTAAAAGTAAAAAAAAAAAAAACACACTTTCAGCCCCATTTCAAACCAGTTCTTGGGTTTCTAGTAAAGCTTGTTAGTGTATCATTATTTTTGTCTGTTCACTTGGCCAATAGTTTCATTCATTGTGCTGCCATCTAGTGGACAAATTCTGTGCAGCAACTCGATCATAACATAAGAAAAAAAAAAAAGATTGCTTATATAACATATGAAGAAGGAAAATGTACACAGTCAATGTAAAGTGCATTGTAAAATTTTCTTGAATCTTGATTTATGAATTTGAAAACGTCCAGTTCACTCAGGAGACTCGTTTGTCGTTGGGTCACATGACTCTCAGGAAACCACAGGGCTTCTTTTGGACATGCCACCTTCTGCTTTGGCGTAGACTACAAACTCATGCTTGGGTTTATAACACTTAAGTCTTCATTGACTGAATGTATAACACAAGGTGAGATCAGGTTCTCTTTATTTTTTACTTTACCAAAAAAAAAAAAAAAAAAAAGCATATCATATGGACAATTAAAAAAAAAAAAACACCCACAGAACTGTGGAACTCCTAAAAACGGCCAGTTCTGGCCGCAGGAGCCATAAACACAGACACGTCATTAAAACAACCGAGTTTCTCTCTTAAAAATGAGGTAAAGGACACTGGGCCAGGGAGCAGCATCCAGAAAAAAAAAACCTAATACAGGAAACGTGTGTAATGTGTGTGTTGAATAGATATTCAAGGCCATGATTCCAAATAACTTAAAGGTGAAGCTGCTTGGATGGAGCAGAGCTAATGACCATCGCTACCGCTTCTGGTCCTGTCTGATGACTACAAATTTTACCTATTTTTTACTAAGGAGAAAGAAAAAAAAAAGTGAGGGGAAATAAGGAAAGGATGCATCTTACATATAATTCACCGCATGTGTAATGCAAAACAAACAAACAAAAAAAATCTTTATACCGCCCATTAAGAATACAAATAGTAAAAGGAGTCTTAGAAAATAATTTACAGTGTTTAGCCTGAAGGCTAACATCATTGTGTGTGTGTGAACTCAAGTTCAGACTCAGGTGCTCAGGTCGTTTTCAGCTCTTCTTTTGGCCTTCAGAAACAGAAAAGAATCATTAGTATTAGCACCCAACACCCCATAAAGAAATGTGGTCAGAGGGAAAAAAAATAAAAAATCATGAACATCACTTAAACACTAAAATAAAAAGAGCTATGCTTAATAGAGAACGTGTGAGCATTCCTATTCATTCGCACACAATGTGATGAGAACTGACGTGATTGGGACTAAACAGCTTTGTGTCCATAAGGAAAGCACCTGTTAGTGAGACTCATCAGAAATAAAAAAGTCTTCAATTTGCTAGCAACCCCAGTTTTGCTACCCCAGAATTACTGGTTCTTGTATTTTACACCAGTGTGAGGTAGGCTTTATTCTAATTCATCACAAAACTAATTGTGTTTTAAATAGTGATTCTGGGGGTCAGTGTTGACTGAATCGAAGCTCCACCCACCCACCTCAATCTCTTTAAATAGTATGGTGTTTTTTTTTGTTCGTTTGTTCTGTAATAAAAACTCACCCTTTTGTGTCCATTTTTTCTTCTGGGGTTTTCTCCTCCTCTTTTACATCTGCAGGAGAGCAAAACATGAAGGAGTTCATGATTAATTTGTTCATTCAGGCAGCACTGGGTTATAAGTAGGAATTACAAATCAAAATCATACACTTGTTCACAAAAGTTTTACAGACTTTCACAACCTAATGGCGTGTTTTTGGCGTGTCACCAGGGACAATCTGACCATTTTGATTCATACACATTCACATTCCATACAAACTTAAATAATTCTTTTGATTGTGTAAAGCTGCTTTGAGACAATGACAATTGTTAAAAGCGCTATACAAATAAAATTGAATTGAATAGGTGGCAGTATTTCACCAACCACCAATAAATTTAAAAGTGAGAGATGAGAGGAGGAAAACTTGTTTACAAACCAATTATTGTGTACGTAAGGTGTAAAAACCAATTTTAAATAATTTATCTTTTGAAGATTTACCTAAATAATTTAAAGTGAACCGATTCTGAATAAAAAATATATATATATATCATTAATTTATCGATTAAATCATAATTTAATCTAGTTCTGACTAGTTTCCAAACAGAACAGGCTCTTGATGTGAGAAATGCACCATATGGACTATAATGTGGGCTGGTAACCGTGGCAACATAACTTCCTCCACAGTTTAATAACTAGAGGTTATTGCAAGGTTCCTTACTTTAATATCAAAAAGTGTTTAGTGCATCAAATATTGATGTTTATTTATTTAAAGGCTTCAATGTACTTGTATAAAAATTTGGGAGCGCCCCCTTGTGGAGGTGATGGTGAGTTTTCCAGAAGCGTCCAGCGCTACAGTATATTCCTTTCTAAAACAAACAGGATTAATCTAATGTTTATAATGCTGATGGCGTATCGACTGTACCCGTGCGATCACCTTTCTTCTCTTCTCCGTCCTTCTCTTCCTCCGTCTTCACTCTCTTGGTCTTCTTGTAATTCGCTGCGTTCCTGCGGCCGCCTTGTCCTTCATCCTCGGAGTCGGAGAACTCCTCGTCGCAGGCTATCCGCTTATCGTGGGCACGGACTGTCGAGGAAACGCATGAATAGATTTAAAGGACAAATAAATCGGCCACAGATAATATTGTTTGAAAACGATGAGCAAATTTGCTAAATGTTTGTTCTCTCATTCAGCACAGATCTTAACCCTAGGCTAGAGGAAATATTTATAAAACTTATCTTCTTTAGCTTTTAGACTTCTTGGCTAACATAAGATAATGGAGATAATTCTGCAGTTTGTGTCAGACATAATGAAATTATTCCTTAAGACTACATTTTTGGAAGCAAAAAAAAAAAAGTAACTAATAGGATACACACTGGGGATGCGTTTGTCTGGGTCGTCCTCCTCGTCCCCGCTGTCCTCCTGTACGGCGTCCTCTGGGATCGCTTGCATCTGCACTCCTGGAGCGTGAGGCAGCATGCGCAGGTTCTCAAACAGACGCTGCCTAAACACACACACACCAGAACAGATCAGATCAGATCATACTGACAACTAGAGAGCAAACGTTAAGCAGAAATTCAAACATCTGATAAAAGACTCACTTGATTTTTTCTAGGTAGTCATTTGTGTTCTGGTTGGTCATGTTGGAGGGACTGATGTGGAGCTTGAAGTCAGGTCCAAAATACTCAAAGTAGTCATTGTATGGAAGCTCTGTAAGCATGAGAGGAAAGTCAGCACACTAGAACACAAGTGTGTACCAACTAAAAGAAACAACACTTAGACTCTACTATTAAAAATCAAGCCCGTTGGAAAGCAGCTATTTTAAAATGCATGTCAGAATGAAGTTGTGTAGAGAAGCTGGAAAAAGGATTTAGGTGTTATTACTTTCTTTACCTTTTACTTATATATTCCACCAAAGAGACACGGGTCAGTGGTCACGCTTATGTTTAAATACTCTAAAATATGAAATCCAAGCAAGTTATCTGTATCGGCGCATTAGGAAACACTTATATTTGTCTTAACTATAATTAAGACAATAAAAAAAAATAAATAAATAAAAAAAAGATCAAATGTTTTGACTTGCATTCCATTTCCAATGATTTTTGTTTTGTTTTTTTATTATCCAACACACTTTTTTTTTCCTTCATTTACATTGGTGCATTTTCACCCCTCACTAAAATCCCAAACTCTCTCTCAGCCAGTCTGTGGCATTTTTTTCTACATTTTTTATTTAACTGTTTAAAATGTTTAACTAAATGTTTTGAAGTTCAAGAAAATCCTAATTTTACTGTTAAAATCAGAGATGACCAAATCAACCATGATTAATTATCGAGTGTTCCTATGATCGAGCCACTCCATCATCCAGTGAGGTTTGTACAATCTCAGTCACTCCCACACAATGAAGATGTGAACACTTCAAGCACACAAACCCCTAATAATTAGCATTAGCAGTTTAATTATCCTTCTACCATCAACTCAAGTCACATTGAGATATGATAATATGACGACCCGGTCCTTATACATTAAAGAGACGCATACACAACCGCTAAAAATTTGGGATCACTTGTAAATGTCTTTGTTTAGTGATTTATTTTCTACATACAATACTGGTGATTTACTCGAATTTGGTAATTATTTAACAAAACAGTTATTTTAGGACACGGAGGTGACGCCTTTCAAGACAGTTTTGTCAAGTGCGTTTACAAAAACCCATCAAGCACCGTGATGAAACTCTAAAACGATGAAAGTCTAAAAGGACATGTGACTTACCGTTAGGAATAGTGCTGTCCAAGGCGACAGCCGTCTCGAAGGTCCAACAGCGAGCCACATTCCTGATGGTGTAGCCTCCTCCACCCAGCATGAGTAAGGGCAGGTTAAAACCCTTAATGTACTCGACACACTTGGCATGACCTGAAGAGCACACGCACACTCTGCCTGTTAGCACACTAAACCATACATTTTTTTTAATTTATTTTTTTTATGATATACGGATCAAAAAACAAAATGTTCTGAGCATGACCTTTGATGGTGAGGTTGAAGCAGCCCAGTCTGTCCCCAGACAGAGAGTCAGCACCACACTGAAGCACTACGGCGCTCGGCTGGTACATCTCCATCACTTTGGCCATGATCTGAACACCACAGACATCACACGAGCAGGGTCAGAGATGAAATTGATTTATTTTTTTTATTTTTTTTTTTAAACAGAGCATTTTTTTTTTTTTACAGACTTACAGGTTTGAATATGGCTTCATAGGACTCGTCGTCAATCCCGTCCCTGAGTGGGTAGTTCACAGCGTAGTATTTGCCCTTTCCAGCACCAATGTCCTGCAAGAAACTGAACATTAGCCTCAGAGACACCACCACAAAATATGTACCGTGTATAAACACGGAGTCATTAATATCTCAACTCCACGATATTGGCATAAAACTATCTGAAAGACATCTTTCGATTACTCACACACACACACACCAACCTGCAATTGCTGTTTTGGGACAATATTTATTACTCGTTATTTAACTGCCTCTATCCATCTTCGCAGCTACTTTAACGGACAAGTTACTCGCACTCCTTCCACTCGTTACCTCATTAGTTCTGCATTGTGACATCATGTTGTCGCTCATTTGCACGTGCACGTTTTATGTTGTCAATTCTGCCGTCTTTTGTATAGCACTTAGATCATTTTGCTAATTGATCGTGTTAACTTGTTTCGTCTCAGCTAATTAGGTGACGTAGTTAGCTTGTTAATTGTTTTAATTTATGTTGTGCAGGAATGAGGATTTAATTGTGACAAAAATGTGCTTTAATAGTTGCTTCAAAAGGATGGATTTGATTTTTTTTCCCCATAAGGAATAAAATGAGGGTGTACTGGGTGTATAACGTAGCAGTTGTTGTCAACAGTTAAATATAACGTTTTTGAAACTCTCACACAGGCCCGAGGCGGAAATAGTGTATAGTACTGTCTAGTGCTAACCACCTGCCACCACAATCTAAACTAAACAATCGGTTTAGTAAACCTTGCAAAACATGCAACCCTAACCACTCCTGTAAATAAAATAAATTTCTTCTGATTTGGGAATTCTGCAATGCTGGGGAAAATTTAGTTAAGGTGTTATATTTTCAAACTATATCTAAAAACAACTTACTCTGAGGTCGCCTGTGCCAGGGAAGTACTCTCCGTACTTATGGAAAGACACGGTCATGACACGGTCTGTGGTGTAGAAGGCCTCCTCTACTCCATCACCGTGGTGGATGTCGATATCGATATACAGAACTCTTTGATGGTACCTGACAAAATAAGATCAAAACATGTCTTGTGTTTACATCAGTCCTAAAAGGAGTTTACAATTTATCAGGGAGGTGGGGGGGAAAAAGAAAAAAAGAATCAGACACAAAATGTAAATAGTCAATCAGCCATCTCTTATTGCTCTTAAAGACAAACGTCTGAAGTGAGAAATTGGAACGATCCAGATGATACAAGTTAAAGATTCTTGCTATACATTTATAGAAAACGACTGTTCGTTCGATAAGACTCAAAGCTGCAGCGTAGAAGCGAAGACGCATCAACTTAGCGGATGTCCCGATACCACTTTAACAGACCGAGCACAAGTCGTTCCATTCGCGTACCTGGTTGATACCGAGTTCTGATACAGTATCCGGCGTCGTCCCAAAGCACACGGTGAACAGGACTTCTCATAACGGCCCCCGTCTAAAGCTTATACATCAACTGTACCTACTATTGCTTTAGTTAGTGAAATAGGCTCCTCTCCATTCGTTTGAAAACCATGGCAACTGTCTATAAACATTTGTTTAAATAAATAAATAAAACGTATAGACAATACTTATTGTATAGTTTTGGGGGAGACAATTTCACATGTGACAACACTGAAGGAAGAGTGAATGTACATTCCCACAAATAACCACATTATGAGTGAAAATGTGCCTATTATTGTTATTTTGCTTTCACTTTTGTCACACAACAAACACAGCTGTGGAGGTAAACGAAACTCTGAAAAACCGAGATGCGCCGCTAAACTAGGAATAAGAAAGAACGAGAGAGAGAGAGGAGAGAGAGAGAGATGCACTGGACGGTGCTCTTACTTTCTACAATTAAACTTAAAGAGGAGCGAACTCAAGATGACCTAATTGTTGTTCCTGCAGTTTACTCTTATACCGTTTTGTTGTTTGTGATCAACAAATCAATAAATACTTCAAACACTTCAGCTGCTCATTAAATTGGTCAACATGCACCCCGGTTGGACACAAGTGCAGCAATAGTGGAACAATGTAATGAACAGAAGACTAAGGGATCATGGGAAGGACTGGTACGGTATCGGGACATCCCTAAAACAAATTGTCTTCACTGATCATAAACAAGGTTGAAATAACGGGGAGGGGGAGAATTAAGTGAATTTCATAATATATATACAAAACCATTAACCTGTTGAAACATTCTTACCAAACTTATATATACTGTATACACAGGAGTAGCATGACACTGACGATGTATCGTTCACCTTTTGGTCATTATGTTCAAATAATTCTGCTTTGACTAAATGACAAACATCACAAAATGTACAAGCTGCAATTATTAATAATAATAATAATAATAATAATAACAATAATAATCATAGCCAACACCAGGCTTAAAGCCTGATCCTGACCAGGGGACATACTTGAGCAGTTCCAGGATGGCCAGCACGATGTCGTTGACGTAGCAGAAACCAGACGCCTCCGACTTCTTGGCATGGTGAAGGCCGCCCGCCCAGTTAATGGCGATGTCTGTCTGCTGCTTGTTTAGTTTCACGGCACCCGCTGGACACACAAAGTCAGTCTTTAATAATCTGCCATTTATTAGAAGCCATAAAGTGACAGTGACTTACGGAAAATAAACAAATAACTAAAAAAAAAAAAAAAAAAACTCAACCGTTCTAGGTAAGAGCACTTACCGACAGAGCCGCCTGCTGAAAGCTGACAGAACTCAAACAGGCCGTCGAACACGGGACAATCTTCACCCACATTAACTGATGAGAAAGGAATACAAATGAGCGTGTTATTAGCAAAGAGGAAGTGAAACACATTAGCCAGATACTTTAGAGCTATTTTTAATAAATTATTCTATTAAATATGTTTTTTTAATCCCTCTATAAAGTAATCACTTTCACTTTGGTAATTAGCATACAAGACTGATGATTAGGCTCGAGCATCATCATCATCAAAAAGCCATCATGTTCATCCCCGGCTTACACAGCAACACCTCATTAGCCATCGCTCCAATTTCACACTTAGCATTAGTCATAAATAAGAGGAGGAAAAGAAAAAAAAATGCTGAGAGGGTTTAATCACAGTCTGATTAGTTCATGTATTTGCGGTAATCAGTCAGGCAGGGCAGCACTTCAGTGCTGTATCTATTCATTACACCTGAGCAGCACTACTCATAATGCAGAATCTATTACTGTGTTAATAATTACGCCCAGACGTACACGTCAAAGAGGGCTTCAGGCAAAGCTCGTTTCAGTGTCGTCGTCAATCGCTAACACTGACCACGCTTTCCTACGCTGCGCCATTAAATCAAAACGCACACAAATTCCACCAAAAGAAAAAACGTTCCACCAAAGGCATATACTGAAACCAACTTCTGGACAAAGTTTATAACCCAATATTTAACCAAGCAAATAGTTAAAAGTCTTTCCCTGGACAATGATGTAATATGGTTCAGCTGGAAACAATGTATTTAACCCTAACTGATGCATCGAGGAGCTTTGTCTCACATTAGCTGATTTAGCAGCTGTTGCTAGCACTGCTATGGAATCCCCGCGCTGCAGGAACTGACTGATGACATCAGCGCTTTATGAATGTGCAGATCGGAATTTTTTTTTTTGCCTCTGCACGTTCTCGTTCAAGTCACATGACCACGTACCGGATATAAAACAAATCTAGGACCACAAACTAAAGACTTGGAGCCGATCTGAAAAAAAATTCACATTTGTACGTTTAGAGAGTCCCTAAAATAAATAGATATAAAATCAGATCTGTGCCGCAATAGAAAATATTTTGCATTATCTTCAGGTTGGCAATGTGATTTATTATTATTTTTTTTTTGGTTTGTTTGACCATCCTGACAACCTGTAGTAAAGTAGTGTAAACCTTCAGCACATTTATCTGTTCAACCACTACTTCTCTTCTTTATCTATTCAGTTACTTATTTCTTTACCACATCAAACACAAAATTATACTGTACAGTCAACCCCGTGAAGATAACTAATCATTTTGAGGAAATATTTTTAATGACCTTTTTCCGTGACAATATATAATTTTTCATCAATTTTAACGCTAAACTATTAAGAACAATATAATTTCATTTTGTAAAATTTCCATATAAAATATAATACTGTATAATTTTTTTAGTACTGTGAAAGAGCACAAAGTAACCGGTAGAGAGGGGGGGGGTGGAAGCGTCTTGGGACGGTGAATTATTTCCATTTTTACCCAACAAAATATATACCGAAGAATACACGCTTGCATAAATTACAGTACATATAGGGGTAACGTCTGTATTTTACATTCTAGCATTGTGGGAGACACAGCAGTACAGTACTGTACAGTATACAGGTTTACCTTTATATTCTTTGTTTTTTAAGTAATGTATTAAGCTGTGTTTGAAATGAAATGAAAGTGGTATAAACTATAAAAATAGGCATTATATGTACTCACATCTCTGCATCTGCTTGCTGTACTCGGACATGTTATCTGGGCGGATGGAGCGGAGGAACTTGATGTAGTCGTCACTGTGATATTTGGTCATCTCTTCAGCATTGGCTTTGTGTGGCCTCTATTGAGGGGGAAAAAACATGGCAGAGATAATCTTTCATGTGTCCTGCGCATTGCATGCATGAATTTGTGAGAAAAAAAATAAACAAAATGTTTTTGTCTAGGTTCGTCCTATGCGATGCATTCCTACAAAAACTAGAGCACAGTAGCAACGTGCTACTCTTATCTCCGGAGAAAGATGTGTCGACTTAAACGTAAAGGTATTTTTTTTTATTGATCAATCTCGCAGTCTCCATGCTCAATCCCCATCGCTCCATAGAAAGGATTAATTTTTGTTTACTTCCTCAATTGATATCATGCCAGCAAAACAGAAATTGCAACCTGACACAAATCAGCAAACAATCACCTCTGTTTTTGGACAAAGTGATTATAATTGGATACATCTTCATCGACTGAAACTCTTCTTGCTAATTTTCTTGGCACCCATGGTCTTCACTAAATCTTGCAGAAAATGCAAAAAAATAAAATAAAATCCCGCAAAAATCCCTTCGCTTGGCTTTCCACTGAAGTTTTGAACATCTCCCGAACATGTGTGCAACTTAGCCGCCATTCAGTTCGGTTTATTTGTTCATATACCAAAAATGCACCGTATGAAACTTTTCTATTCTTAAGACAAAAATTCGGAGGTTGTGTTGTGCAGCTGTTTTTAGAAATGGGTCTCTCGACAGAGGTAAAAGTATTCATAGTTTAGTATTATTTCCGCCCATACGGAAATGATCGTGAACGAGCAGCGAGGTGGGAAAAAGGTGGCAGAAAGATCCTGAGAGAGATTTAATAAGACAGTACCAAGAAACAGTTATGCCGTCACTGTCATGGTAGTGGATTATGTCAACATTATGCAAGCAAATCGTCTCCTTTTGCAGGAGTCTGCAGCAACCTTTGTGCATGCACGCGAACAATATGAACACTGTCTACAGCGAGGCGGTGCACACACACACTTCAAACACTCACACTACGTATACCGTGGAAAATCAACATGTTAACTGTGTATTTTAGTTTCTTTCAGGAGAAATAACCTCAGATGACAACAAGGTAATATTGTTTGTCTTTTCATTTCAGTACTGTATATTTTGACGTATACTATATCTGCCAAAATACAGTACATGTGCCAAACATTCACTGGTAATTAACACTAAATAAAAGCCCCACTTGTATAAATTTATTTGAGACCCATTATTTTAAGAAAAAACTCAGTTTAAAAGTATGTACGTTCCTCAGACCCACAGTTCTGACTTGAAAAATTATCATTACTGAAACATTAATCCAATATCGGGTAAAAGCAAGAACAAACAGGACTGAAGAGTTTCCATAGAATATGGCTTACGTAGATCTCCATCTTCCTGTAGAGGCCATAGTTGAGGAGCAGGTTGTGGGTCATTCGGATGCGGTGGGGCTTCATGGGGTGACCCTGGCCATAGTAATAATTCCCAACATCACCTGCAAAACAAGCGAGGAAGACGAGAGAGAACATCACTTTAACATTACACAAAGATGGTTTGAAATCCTATGTGGGCAAAAAAGGGTAAACATTTTAAATGGATTTGGGGGGGGGGGGGGGGATAAAACAAAAAATTTTTTATTTTTTTTTTTTTTTTTTAATTT
>JAQMYL010000021.1:7641634-7653025 GCA_030014365.1 Clarias pachynema | reverse complement strand
GCTGTAATTTAGCTATAGTTAACAACTGAAAATATCAGATCAGTAAACAGTGTGACTATATTAAACAGATAATAAATAGGAATATGTAAGAGACAATTCACAACAGGGGGTTACAAAAAAGAAATGCAGCAGAATAATATTATGGTCTGTGCACACATGGCTGCTACTTTGCCCATTTATCAAGAAGTGACAAATTTTAGAGACTCATACTTTATGGTCACACAGCTGGTTTTAAAGTCAAAGCAGGCCTTTTGATTATGCAGAATCAAAAGCACAGTTATAAGAGTAAAAACTGCCTTTATTTCTCTAAATAATCCCCTCCTACACTTTTTCCAGGGTTTCACAAGTGGTTGGATTCCATCAAGGTATAAAATATTTCTCAGTGTGCCAGAGCCTTGATCAGACTGCCTGATCGAACTTGCCTTGGTCTCCCAGGAACTGCTTTAAAGGAATAAACATGTAGAAATGACTTGGAACAAGGTCAGGACTGTTTGGGGATGTGGCAATAAGAATAAGAGTTCCTGTAATGTGCAAGTTGTATTTGTGAATGATTGTGTGTACAGTTCCCAAAGACAAATGTGTCTCTTCTGCAAGTTGCTGACAAGTTACCTGTCAGTTTTCAAGGATCAGGTGTTCCACGTGCTGAATGTTAACGTGAACAACTACAGTCTATATATACAGACTACGAGCCACCTCGGATGTCGGACCACGAATGTATGACTTTCTTTAAAACGTTTGCACCCCTTTTTGCAGGAAATCTTCAAGCTACATAACCAGACATATATCCTTTATCTTTTAAGGTATTATAGTACTGTGCAAAAGTCTTAGGCACCACATTATCTTTAGTACAAATGTTGTTATATACTGTATGTTTATCATGTCTGTATTATTGCGCAGGTCTAAAACCATTCATTATTTCCAAACATACCTTTAAAGTTAATGAATAAATAACATTACAGATCAATAATTGGATGTGTGTAAAGAAAGCAACATATTACATAACAGATCAGTTTTCAGATCAAAACCTGATGTAGGCTCCTGGGTTTTGTATGAAAATAGAAATGAGCAAGAGTGAGAAAGTTACCAGAACGCTGGCATATTCTCCAGCATGCTCAGTAAAACCTAACAGTTGTTTAGTGTGCATGTGCCCTTTTCAGAGGTTATTCACATTTGTTTTCTCTATTTTGGAAAAAAATAATATATCTTGTTTAGCGATTTTCTTGATATTTTTGTATGTGGTGATTGTTCAATAAAAATAATTAGAAAAAAGAACAGAAAAAAAAGGTCAGAGTGTGATATACAGTATCATAACTTCATATATATATATATATATATATATATAGTAAAGCAGTTTCACTTACAGTCACTTCTGGGTTTCTGTGTCTGAAGGAAATGCAAACAGCTGACTGAAAGCATGTTTTAGAGTACATATGGGATTCAGATTTAGCTTCCCTTTGAGGATTTTTATGTCATCAAGTCTAAAATAGCCACGTGTAAGCCTAAATGTAGTGAACAATCTTTATTATGACTAACAGCACGTCATGGACTGTGTAGAAACAGGAAGTGGAGTTAATAATAACAGTGCTGAAGTTGTGATTTTCTTATGATAGCATACCCAATACAGTTTTACTGCTTTTATACCACGTCAGTTTGCAATTGCACCAAATGCAATATTTTTATTTATTAATAAATAAGCAACAATAATATTCTAGTGAGATAAATTACTTCCTGTCATAGCTGTGGTGGCTCAGTGTGTTAAGGCTTTGAGTTACTTTTTTTGGAAGGTCGCTGGTTTGAGACCCATCTCCGCTAGGTTGCCACTGTTGGGCCCTTGAGTAAGGCCCTGAACCCTATCTCCTCTATAATGGCTAACCCTGTACTCTGTCCAAATACTACTAATGAAGCTGGGATATAAAGATCAGATATAAAGAGCAATTTCATTACCATAATCTCTGTCTCTGTTAGACAAAATATAGTTTGAAGTGTTACCAAGAAACCATGAGGAGCTAATTTCATTTTTCATCTTGAAGGCATAGTGGTTAGCACTGTGGCCGCGCACCTCCAGGGTCTGGGTTCGATTCCCGCCTCAGGTCTGTGTGCATGGGGTTTGCATGTTCTCCCTGTGCTTGGTGGGTTTCCTCTGGGTACTCGGGTTTCCTCCCACAGTCCAAAAACATGCAGGTTAGGCTAATTGGCATTCCCAATTTGCCAGTCAGTGTGTGAATGAGCGTGTGAGTGTGTGTATGTGTGTGTGCCCTGTGATGGATTGGCACCCCGTGCAGGGTGTACCCCGTCTCATGCCCTAAGTCTCCTGGGATAGACTCCAGGTACCCCCGTCCGTGACCCTGTACAGGATAAAGCGTTAAAGATGATGAGAGGATGAGTGACTTTTCCATGGCAGAAACCTCTCTGCTAAATTTGAAATAAACAATTAAAACATAACCAAGTAAAAATAAAAAAAGCTGTATGAAGCATGATGAGGCATATTTCTTATTCGCTACGAATGAACTCTTACTGCATAACAAACCAGAATAAGCTGATTAATATAATATATTAAAATAATGTTGTCAAAAGAGTGTTTTAATGTATAAATATTTAATCACAGCTGTACTTACTGTCAAACATTCAATCATGCTGTGGTACAAATTGTCTTAAATTATTCTTTTTTTTTAAATTAACAAACATTTCTAATACAGGCTTGCACTGCAGCTATCTAACAGCAGGGGGAGCTCTAAGTTCACATTTAACCTGCATGTGCTGTTGAATTGGTACAAAAGATTAGCTGGAATTGATGTTTGCACAGCAGTGTTTAAACAGAATGATAAGTAGCTGTTTATTATAGATGTACTTATATTATTTATAGACACACACATACACACGCCCGTATGCGCACGCACACACACACACACTGGCTGCAGTGACAAGTTCACACAAGTTCATCGATCGAAATCTGCTCGGTGTCAAAGGATGGGTAGCCCAAGCAAAGAGCAGTCAAGGTTGTTAGAATGTTATGTTAGAACTATGTGAGGTTTTATTAAAAAAAAAAATACAGTTGTATACAGGTTAATGAATGCTGTAGGGTATGCGTGTGGAAAAAGAACACTACAGTATTCACTGTACACATATACACGTTTTGATAACCAGGATTTAATATTATTTAACTTCTCTTCAGGATTTGCTGAGTTTCAGAACAGACACAGAGTCACAATTGGTCTGATCTCCATCAACTGTTTTCTTTAGGCTTGGATTAGACTAGTGAATCAGCATAAGTGAAAATGAATGCAACACTATAGTATATAGGCTTGCCGAGTGAACAGGAATTCTTTGGTTGTTTTAGATTTGTCAAATGTCGGCCATTCGTGATTCATTTCTTTTTACGTTCTGACAACGATCCTATAAATAGATTACAATCATCTAACAGTCAGGTTCCTTTTTCCACCACAACAGAGTTCCCTTTAAGACATTAGATTTTACAGATTTTTAGCAACACATTGGAAACTGTTGATTTAACTATACCTTAAATCTGTTTTAGCTACATCTACATCTTTATGATGATCAGTGTCAACTATTAGGATTGAAACAGATAAAAAAAAAAAAAACATTCCCAGGCTTTGATCGATCCTCCTGATAGAAAATGGTGAACTGTAAATAAAAACAGACTAATGTGGTTGTGGTTTAGATTTAGACAAGGGATCTGAGAGAATCAAATCTGATTACTTAATGCTTATTAAACTGAATTTGTATATTTCTACATTTATAAGAGTTTTTGGATTTTTTTCCTCCAATAAAACTTCATGTTCTTGGACATGAGTAAAAAAAAATCCTAAATTGAGTTACATTGCTTCTTACATAACTCCATTTACTCTTAAGGTTTTTCTTCAGTGGTTTCAGGACCACTAATGATTATGACTCCTATACAGTTTATTTGTGATTTGTCCCTTTCCTCACAAGGTCCCATAACTTCTCTACACCACCAACTGCAAGAATGACAGACACTTCTCATCCTTCTTTAGGTAACCAACATTTATTTACCATTATCAACTTTACAATAAAACCAGTAACATCTTTTAACATTAGCAAAATAAAGAACAAAATCGGTCAAATTTATTTACATAGACAAAAAAAGCAGATCAAGGCTCACATTTAACACATAACAACTCTGCTTCTTTTTTTGAAACTTTAAATGTGAACATAGCAAGCTCAAATGTGTGTTTATATGTGTACGTGTATGTGTGTGTGTGTATGTGTATGTGTTTTTAGCCAAGATGGAAATTAAAATGCAATTTCAAACAAACAAGACAAAGCCTTCTGGATATTTAAAATGGTTCTCTATACACCACAAAATACTTAAATTTGGGTTAAAATATAGGAATGTAGAAAGTTGGCGAGTCTTTTTTTATTTTTTTTATTTCTGTTTTTTTTTCCATTATTTTTTTAACAGTCATTATGTGGTGATGTTCGTCTTGCACTTGATTTTATATTATTAGCATCTCTGGTGATGGTTGGATTGAAAGATGTCTCCTCTTCATCTCATCCTCTCAGACTCTTCTCTCCAGCGTCGATGTCTCCGATCGAATGCGGCCTAAATTCAAGAGTCCCAGATCTTTGCGCCATTAATAGGGAAGTGAACTAGTGAATCTAGTCTGTTGTTTCTCATTAATCTTGAAGAAAGTGGCACGAGGAGTCTCTCTCTTTTTTTTTCACATACATGTGTATATATACATATACATATATCCATGTATATATACATATGTATACATATACACATATATATATAAATATATATATAGAATTTTTTTTCTTGAAAAACAGTTCACAACAGTTCCTCGGGACGTACAATCAATCACTCCTTCTGTTCGGATGCTGCAGGTGTCGAGTTGGTCTCCTCTGTTGGTTTCGTGGGCTCAGCCGAGGGGGCGGCGGCCTCTTCCTTGGGGGCGGCAGCTTCCTCAGTTTTGGGAGGAGCCTCCTCTGCCTTGGGGGTCTCGGCTGGGGCAGCAGCGGCGGCGGCGGTGTTCTCTTCGGGTTTGGCCTCCTCCTCCTCCTCCTTCTTCTCCTCTGTGGCACCGTTTTCAGCAGGCTTCTCCTCTTTTTTCTCTTCCTCCTTCACAGCTTCCTCCTTCACCTCAGTACTCGCCTTCTTGTTCTTTTTCAGCGACAGACCCTTGAATTTGAAAGAATTCTTCAGCGAGAACTTCTTCTTCTTCTTTTTAGGGGTCTCCTTGGCCGCTTCGCCTTCGGGCTTGGCGCCTTCACCCTCGGTGGCGGGCGCAGGTTCGATCGCATCTCCTGCTCCGGCCTCGGTCTCCTTGGCAGCCTCTGCTGAGCCGTTTGTGGTGGCGCCGGAGTCACCCTCTGCTTTGGCGGAGACATCACCGTTTGTCTTGACGTGTCCATTCTCCTGGAATGCAGAAACAAAACACGATTAGTTATACTACTTCCACATTTTTTCCTTTTCTTTTTTATAAAAAAAAAAGAAAAAAGAAAAAAAAAATAGTCCAAAATGTGTGTAGTAACCAAAATCTGACAAAGATGCGCGAAAGATTTGTGTAAATCGTCGTCGAGCAGCACACAAAAGCAGGTGACGCCTTGCAATACCGCCATGCACGGCGCGGGGGCGCTCGCGTCACACGCAGCTACGAAGCTCCGAGACGCGTCTCGAGACAAAAGACTGCAAAAAATCGATGTCACTACTTCTCTCTCGACGATAAATCACAATTAAATAACGAGAAGTAAAATTAAAAAAATAATAATTATTATTATTATATGTCTTAATATAAAAATAGTATAAAAATGAAAACCTGGGTTAGTTAAAATGCCGTTACTAGTGCAGGTGTCGGGGAGGCTCGCGTCTTCAGAACCGTTAATGCACGCGACGATGCTCGTTTAAATTTCTGGTGCGGGGAGCCGTTACATGCACGAGCGTCTTTATTAGAGATATTAGTGATAATTAGTATGTGCGTGTGTGAGTGAGAGAGAGAGTAGGCTGTGTGTGTGAAAGGGTGATATAGGATGTGTGTGTGTGAGGAGATGTTGAGACGTGGGTGTGTCGCATGCCCACCTGTCCGTTAGTCTTGGCCCCGGCGGTGTCCGGTGATGCGGCGTCGGTGGCGGCTTTGCCCTCCGCGGTCACTCCTCCCTTAGACGCCTGAGATCCCATGATGTGATTTCTGTTGATGTTTTTTTGGCGAATCAAATATATATATATATGCACAACCACGAAGTAAATCCAAATCAACAGGCTGTTCGTTTTTGAATCCCAAAAAAAGCTTCAAAAGCAAGGAAAAAAGAAGTTGAAGAAGATTTTTTTTTTCCCCTGTGTGTAAATCGGCTCAGTCTAATAGTACAGGAGGACTTCTCAGCTCCTGGTCGTCCGTCGCTACTACTAAACCGATACTAGTTGAACGGCGCTTGAAGATAACCCCAAGCCCCACCTATGGGCGTGTCCGTGAGAATTCCACCAATCAAACAAAATAGATCCGGGAATGCAGACACGCCCCTACGTGGCTCCGCCCAATTGTTCGATATCAGAAAGAGAATGGCTTTTAAATGTCTGAGCATGCATGAAGATAATTCATCACTTCTGTACATTCAGGCATTTGCTGATTTAAATCTGAAATAATTGTTTATTACCTTTGGCCAGTCTTAACAATCTATTTATAGTTTATGTTCCTGTTGACAATCTATATTCATATATAGAGGTAATGTATATATGATTATATATTTATTACCTGCAATATATTTAAACAATCATATATTATAAAGTATAAAATCTTTTCACATTTTACATACTGTATTGTTAAAAAGGTGAAAAAGTATGAACAAACTAATACTCAGTATCAGAAAGAGAATGACTTTTAAATGCCTGAGGGACCTGTTGTTGTTGAAACTAAAACTAATGATTAGAAAATCACAGCAATATTAGTTTTCTTCTTTATTTTTCTTATTCTTATATAGTTCTTCTGATGTCATCTTGAATGTTAGAAAACGAACACATAAAAAATAAATAAATACCTTTTTATTTGAGATTCACAGTATAATATAATAATAAAATAAGAATAAGAATTATGTAAAATAGGCAGAAGTTTATTTTTAAATGTTTTACTTTATTTTTTAATCCCATTGATTAAAAACCACCTGATCGACATGCATATAATTTTATTTGAAATTCACAATATTGCATGTTAACATGATGTGTTACAAGTGACTGTTAAGATCATTTACATCATTAAATAATAATATTATACATTCATGCATTATGCATTTTCTATGGACCATTAAAAAAAAAAAAATCCGCTGATCATCTACGTGACCAACATGCATTGATACATTTTACTATTTGATATAGCTACCAAAGGTCTGGATCCATAGGAAATTTTCCTTACATTACAATTATTATATTTTTCTTTTGATCTCAGATCCAGAACAGCTTTGAAACTAACATCAAAAAAATCTAATACGATCAGACCTAACACCATTCAACTTTTTTTTTTCCCCCCATTGGCATCATCTTAAGCCAGTAATCTATCAGACTCAGCCCAGAACTGTCACTGCACTAAAGGAGCATCAGCTCTATATGTAACATCATTAGTTCTGATACACGAAGAAATGTTCTACAATACTGTGAAGTGCTATGAAGTCAGAGGTCATCAAAATGAACTTTTGCTTTAATTTATACTTTGAAATACAGCTTTGCCTATGGATCCAGACTTTTTGGGCCACACTGTTTACTAAGTTGGTAAATATTAAAATAATATATCAACTCCCTTTGGGACTGACACCACGCAAACTGTGGTGTATGCATGCAGATAATTCATCACTCCTGTACATTCAGGCATTTGCTGATTTAAATTTGAAATAATTGTTTGGCCAGTCTGAACAATCTATTTATAATTTATGTTCCTGTTGACAATCTGTATTCATGTGCAGAGGTAATGTATATATGATTATATTTTTATTATCTGCAATATATTTTAAAAAAATCATATATTATAAAGTGGGATAGATTGACCTTCATGATCATCTTTTCACATTTGCAGCATTTAACATACTGCATTGTTAAAATGGTGAAAGAGTATGAACAAACTAACACTCAGCATCTATCATGAGGCTACAATGGTCTTTTTCTTTACTTTTTAAAAAACATTATACATATTAAATATTTTTTTCCCAATCTAGGATCTGTGACCCTATGGGTCTGTGAAGCACAGCCAGGGAGCCCATGTTTTTACATTTTTTTGTTTCAGTGGTGGAAATCACATTAAGAGTAGGTAAAGTTCAAGAATGGCTTATTAAAATTTTAACATTGACCGGCGATATATTGACCATGTGTCTAGACCTCTGTCTCATTCTTCAGCCTTTCAGATGCAGAGTCTCTTAATTCTGTGGACAGTTGAGAAATTCAAGTCATGCAGAATACTTGCATCCTCAGGGTAAGTTAAAATTCTTGTTATGTGTCAGAGAGATGAAAGAATGTCATTTTTTGCTGGATAGACAAAAGAGTTGGGAGGTTAAGGGTTAAAGGATGGAGACTTCAGTGCTCAGATCTTTTTTTGAGTGTGATTTATTATTTTTTTTTTGATGACGGGTTTGGGCAGATCATCTCATTCTGCATGCTGTTTTGCTGACTCCTTTCTCCTCCTCCTCCTCCTTCTCATTTCCAAATCAGCTGGTGTGAAAGGGTCTCATTGTCATGAGAAGACTCGAGAGCAGTGATGGGCCACAGAGGAGCCTGCATTTCACACATTTTTTTTTCTGTAACAGAGACTCATCCATATTGTGTTGTTATTTAATGCCTTATCACGGGGGAGATAAGTGCACGAGGAACGACGGGGCTGACCCCAGGCATGAATGTGAATGGTCATGTTGATGGTCCTGGGACGGGATGGTGAAACGGAAGGAGCAGCCGAGAAATGTTATCACACACCTTTTAACCATCAGGAATGTTTGGATCACAGCAGGGGGGCGAGGCAGAAGGGTGGAGGTGCTGTGAGACGACGAGACAATAGAAACTTTTCGATGAAACTTGAGGTTTTTGGGTCTTGTTCAGAAGGATCCTACGTGGAGGGAAATAAATAAAACATTATATATTGACCTTCTCTTGTCAAGATTTTTTTTTGGGTTTATGGTGTTTTTTTGTTTTTGTAAATGTCACTCTAAATCTCAGAGCATTTTAGCCTTTTTTTTATTTTGCTGTTTTTTAGTAAATATATTTATATAGGGCTCAAAATTGTGTAGTATAGCGTAACATATCATTTTTTCAGCACAACATTATTACAGCACTATGATGAACTGTATTATAATTTATAAACTATACAAACAAGTCTGAAAAACATAGACAAAGAAATAGCACACATACACATTATTACATATTTTTACGGTTGATTTCGGTTGTTTCTATGAGCAAAATTTTTTGAGAGTTTTACATTTCTGTGATGTCATTCTTAAGAGAAAATTTTACACATTATAAAAGTAATGACAACTTTTGTTCTACCTGACATACCCGGAAAAAGAAGCCTCCCTGTTAACACACACTAGCAAGACTTCCACATAAGCACATATATATTTTTTAATTGTCATTGACCTATGCTGTGTTGTCTGTACCACTTGAGTTTTTTTTGGGCTTAAAGTTTTTGTAGTCGGCTCTTACTTAACTTTTGGACCTTAATCATAAACTTTGAGTTCAGTTTCTACCTACGAAGGGTGCAAGAGAAGGGCAAACATGATGCAAGTCACTGACTCCACTCCCCCCCCCCCCCCCCCCCCTTTTTTTTTTTTTTTGGTATCTAAGATGTATCTAACTCTTTACAGCATCTCACATGTTTGGCCCCTCTCTCACTACAACCCCGAGGCAGTGAACCGGTTTCAGCAATGTTCAACGTGGGGCATCTTATCTCTCCTTCTTTTTTCTCCCCACAAGAGTCAATGGTGCTTTTTGTTTGCCTGCCCAGATTTCATGCCTGAACACAGAGTGAGATTTATATCCTGAAAAGGCCCTATTGTTCTCTTTTCAGAAAGCCAACTGATGAGCATCACAAGCTGGGGTGAGGGGAGGCTCAGGGGGGAAAGGGTGGTGGAGAGAGTGAGAAAGATGAGTGAGCAAAAACATCGACACCGGATTGACGGATATATGAACTCCTAATCGATACATTTCAGCAGATGGTTGCGGCAGAGTGAGCATAGCCTAGTTTGATTTTTGTGTCCGCGTTTACACGCTACTAAAAATTACCAGGGGATGTAACTGGAATGTAACCAAATCCAGTGTTAGTTCAACAGTTTTGTCTTAAACCAAAACCGTCAAGGTAAAAATAGCATTTGTACCAATATATCAGTTTTGTTCTCTATTCTATTCTTTGACAGGGTGTCATCATGTGACTATTTATGTATTGAGATTACCTCCCTGTCTGCGGCAGAACATCTAAGTATCTATGTCAACTATTTTTAAGTTAAGCCTTTATTTTTCACATATACATTACTGTATAGTAAAATTCTTTGTACTTCTTGGTCAGTCATGATACGGCGCCCCTGGAGCAGATAGGGTTAGGGGCCTTGCTCAAGGGCCCAACAATGGCACCCTGGTGGAGCTGGGGCTCGAACTGCCGATTTTCCGATCAGTAACTCAGTGCCTTTGAGCCACCAATGCCCTGTTTCGTGTTTTCATGTCTACTTTTTCGTTTCGGCCATGCTCAAAATATTGGAAAAGTAGAAAGTAAAGGTTGTTAAAGGTTTACCATAAATATTATGTGATTTTCTTGCTGAACCACTAATGCGAATTCAAATGAAGAATCATCATCATCTTCATCCTTATCAGGCGGGGGGCCTGAAGCCTATCCCAGGAGACTTAGGGGACAAGGCAGGTTACAATCTAGCGCAGGGTACACACATACACACCCACACTCTCATCCACACATTATAGGCAATTTGGGAACATGCAAACGTTATGTACACAGAGGTGGGAGTCGAACCCGAACCCTGGAGGTTCAAGACAACAGTGCTGGTCTGCTGGTCACTAAGCCACCATGTAAAAAAATAAATAAATAAATAAATGTGTATATATATATATATAAATGCCTGTACATTTGTTTCATGACAACCTAAGTGAGCATCAGTATCAAATATAGATATGATCTTTTTCACCCATTTATCATATGTAACATATGTGGGATGAAGGGGAATTCCGTCATACTTCCTCATACTGAAGAAATAATGTGAATTCGTTGTAAACAACGTCCAACACTAAGCATCCAGGAAATGTGTTTTATGCTGTTTTTTTTATTTTAAACCAGCAACCGTACAATCCAAGGATGAATTGCAGATGATCATTTAACAGTTTGAAAAACCTCATAATTCTGTTATAATCTGAGATTTTTTATTTTCCCTTTTACCACATAT
>JAQMYL010000021.1:7626939-7641534 GCA_030014365.1 Clarias pachynema | reverse complement strand
ACAGATGTCCATAATGGCCCCTGAACAAAAACACAGAATCTTGACTTTAGCTTTGAGCAGGAGTGACGAGCCGCTGTGAGGTCAAGATGTCAAAGGCCGGGTACCTCTCGCACAGCCATAGTTGGTCCGAATGGCATGGAGAAAGTACCCCCCCCCCCCCCACACACACACACACAAACACACAATGCAGGTCTTAACCTTGTGTTGCTTTTTTAAAAGTTCCATTCATCTCTTTCAGGTGGGCTGTAAAAATAATAGTAATAAAAAAAAAGTATGAAAGTATGAGAAACATACCCACTTTAAAACAGTAAGTTTTTTTTCTTTCTGCTACCTCGTCCAATCCTTTGGTTCACTCCAGGTTAGGTTTTCCATATGTCACTGCAGTAAAACAAATGACCTTTGGTTTGGAATTCACCTGCAATACCCATCAGAGCTTGCAATACTGACATCATTCATAAATGCGTAAACAAGAACCGCTTCTGTTTATCAGAAACCTGAGTGGCTTGTCAGAGTTGCGAGGTGTTTTCCTCAGCGCAGGATTATACCTGAAATACTGAAACGGTTGCTCATGTTACTGACTTTTGCTTTCACTTTGTCACTCCCTCCGTGTTTCTTTTTTTATAACCACTACCAAACAAGTAGTACTGGGGGAAATCCCATGAGGAATGTTTCGAATGCCTGCCTTCCATATAACGCTTCATCTAACATTGGGAAGTTAGGGACTATTCATTGGAAGTGAGTTGGCAAATAAAAAAAGAATCCCCCTATTTTACCAAGGGGTGTTCCCGTCAAACTGGGATTTAAGATAATTTCTGGTAAATGAAGGCGTAAACCCAATTGACATTTACAGGGGACTTCTGTACATTACGATGATGAGACTCTTAGCTACAGTAAAACATTTGAAAAACTTTAAAAATAAGTATGTATATCTGTGTATGTCTGACGATCCCGGCCGAGTCACTGCAGTCGTTCCCATGAACATTCAGAGAGTGAAACCTGATGTTCTGATCTTTGAAAATTGATGGATAACTTGTCGCCAACTTGTGTCCTGACCTTGCTCCAAGCCATTTCCACATGTTTGGGGCATTAAAGGAGTTCCTGGGAGGCCAGGGTTTCAGACGTAAAGCAAACAATATGATTATGGCGCCATTTCTTCATGTTTGGGGCATTAAAGGAGTTCCTGAGAGGCCAGGGTTTCAGACGTAAAGCAAACAATATGATCATGGCGCCATTTCCACATGTTTGGGAAATTGAAGGAGTTACTAGCAGCCTAGGGTTTCAGACTTAAAGCAAACAATATGATTATGGCGCCATTTCTTCATGTTTGGGGCTTTAAGGAGTTCCTTGGAGGCCAGGGCTTCAGACGTAAAGTAAAATGTATGATCATGGCGTCGGCATACTGAGTAAACTTTTTACCTTGATGGTATCCAAGCACTAGTGAAACATTAGGATAAGTGCATTAGTGCAGCAGGGGATTATATAGGGGATTAAATACAAGTCGTTAACAAAAAGTCTTCCAAGCATAGCTGTACACAAAATAAAGCAAAACACAATTTTGTCAGAGTTTAGAAAAATTTATTTTAAAAAAATTCCCACCTTACATTAACTCAAAAACAGACCTCAAACTACTTTTGCTTGGGCATTGGTCATCTTTTTCTTATTCTTTGCATGGGAAACAACTTCATGGTGGTGCGGAAGCATTTCTGATGATCTTCTCTATAATCCCCTTTCGTTGTCTCAGTGTTTGCACAAGTATTCTATTATAAGATATGTATCTTTTAATAGAAATGCTCCTGTATTATATTATAGACACACATTTTGCGCTAACACTTTGCCTTTGGCTCTTAAAAAAAAGGATTTGGTTTACATATGATTTCTGCATCAATCGGTCTCTTGTTGCAGTTCCCATTTTAAATCACTATGTGTAATAATACTGTGCCACAATTGTGTAACATCTAATTTCGCGAGCAAACCAATGGAAACAGAAACTTTTTTTTTTTAAATAGTCGGTTGAAATTACAAGCCATCATCATCATCATCATCATCATCAGTGAAGCATAACTTCATATCTGAAGTGTTTGCATGAGAATGAAGAAAAGGGTCGCTTTCCGTATTCCATGATTTCACGACCTAACCCCTCAGTCTCCTGACCACTAACAAGCCTCTCAATAGCCCTCATGCCATCTCTTCACAAACACTGTGCAGTCTCTGTTACACAGCCATCTCAAAATGGTTTGTTTACTACAATAAAGACAGAGTGGTATGGTGAATTCGATTAGGACGGCCACTCGGGCCGTCTGGGTATCGCGAACAGATGTTTCTTTTTCTCTACTAGACACCACCTCCTCACCTCATCACTGCCACACGCAGCCTTTCCATCATGTGACTGCCTGTTAATGCTGAAGTAGGAGATACCGAACTACATCGGAATTGAAAGAACAATAAAATGAAATTGAAAAAAATACTCAGAATTCTTGAGAACTTCTTCATTTATGGTCACTACCGCTTTCTCTGTTTTTTTCTCTCCTTCATCTCGCCTCCCTAGCTAGCATGGGCATTTGGGAGAGAAGATGTAGTTAACATGCTCACATGTATGAAAGGATGAAAAGAGAAGCGATTATTTTTATCCCCAGCGTGGGCAGAGCAGCTTCTTCACATGCATACACACAAAAGTAGGCTCTCACATGCTGGTCGATGCACGAGGAAGTGAGAGCCATCTTAGGAAATACATCCTTATCTAGAAGTTTATTGCCATGCTTTTTTTTTTTTCCTCTGAAAGAGCTACTTGTATTACCACTGCATTGTGCAATGTGTATGAACAAAGTACGTCAAGTGACCTTAGAACCAAAGAAACCTATGATCAGGTTGTGATGGTATGTCTTCAATGGTTTTATTTCAATATAATAGTTAATGCATGCAGCATGGTAAAAATCATGACAACGATCCTTGTTACCATGGTAACTAGATACTAGGGTAGAAAAAGAAGGCATAACTGGACTAGCTAAACATGATGGAGCAGGCTGTTATAGCAAAATAGGTCCTGTTTTTTTATTTCATTTTTAAAAAATATTTGTCCCATGCGGAAATTGATTAATTTCCAATAACGCCATGCGATCAGAACATTTACTGGAAATAATAACGTGTTAATGCGAGCACTTTAATATGAAACTGAGATTTGTATTACAGCCAAAAATAGTGTCAGAGCTGTGAATTATTGTAATTATTATAAAATATAATAAATCAACACCTTCAGATGAATCAGTATTTAGAATTCTACCTCAACAACTATAATGCACTATAATAACAGTGTAGTAAATGTTCATAAGAGAAAAGACAAGCTTTATATAGTACATGTTACATAAACTTAATATTAACCCCAAGTGTCAAAACATGCAAGATGTTATTCTCTGTATTTGTTTTCCACTTTTATTAGAAGGTGTGTGTGTGTGTATGTGTACATAAAGGGTACCAACGCATTCAATGCACAAGTATTCGAGAAAGGTGTTTAGAAATGCACAGATGACGTCCCTACAGTATATGCAACACTAAGGCGCGAGGTTCTATCTCTCTTCTGTGCGGTATAACACTGAAGGGTAAGTCTTATGTAACGTAATTAGGGGACAATATTTATAGAAGAGAACAATTAGAGTGTATACTGTAATACTACTGCTGTAGCTTTGAGCCAGAGACTTGTATTGCACCTAGTGGAACAAAAATATACCTATACAGTGTCACTGTATGCGTGTGTATTATCCCCAGTCAGCCTTAGGAAAAACAGCATAGTATATACACACACACACACACACACACACACACACACACACACACACAGAGACAGAGACAGAGAGACAGAGAGAGATGGGAGGGAGTGGACGGTAATGCTGATAAATGGGATGATGGGACACTGACCCACTAATGCTGCAGCTGCACTGCCACTGGGCCTGTTTCGCCCTAGTGAACTGTTCCTCCTGTTCCTTCTAATGCACACACACACACACACACACACACACACACACACACACACACACACACACTTTAATTTGTGGTGTAACACATTGCCACTTTATTTTTAGTTCTCTGAATATCCATTTCTGTATGTGGATTCAATCCCAAAGTGGGCGTGTCCTAAACTTGGAAAAAAAAAAAAAAAACGTCTACCAACCTTTAGTTAATTAAAAAAGAAGAAAAATTTCCTAAAATACAAACAAACTAGTTATAACTAGTAACTACCACGAATGTGACCAGGCACAAACTAAGGATGAATCTCAATGAATGCTTTAAATAAATGCACTATACTAAATCCCTTAAATGCCGCCTTTTTGTCCTTCTACGTTCTGAACGTTCCTAGACCCAATACACGTCTCTATTCTCAATCAGTAACAAAAAAACACAATAAAACAGATCATGTGGCTTATGTTCGTATCTACGTTTGCATTCATTTAGAACACATAATCTGTTCAGTCCTTGTGTATAATAACACTCTGTTGCTCTTATTCTGATGCAGACAGCCAGCGCAGACGGAGACGTCTGGCGGAAACAAACAACAGCAGCAGCAGCAGCACACTGGTGCGATACAGCTCATCTCGAACAGCTCTCGGTTTGTATGCAGATTACGCTCTGTCCACAAAAAGCGCAAAGTGACAAAATGGAGGGGTGCTGCCGAGACAACAAGGCCATGGGAAATGATGGAGTCGGTCTCCCGGTGTGATCGAGGGAACCGTGCTCGGGCTAACAAGCCGTGGGCTTCCTGAGGAGAGAGATAAGCTTCTCTCTCGGTCGACAGTGGCTAAATCTAATTAACGGTGAATGGACAGAGCGCTAACCTTTATGCCTGCTAGCGATTGTGTGTAAAAGAACCCGTCTGCAGAGTATGAGGAGGGGTGAGGGGTAACTCATGGCCAGAAAAAAAAAAAAAAAAAAAAACCCCAACAATGAAACACACACCGTCTGCTTTTCAGTCTGTCTTCATCGATACATCTTATCACATGCTCTTTCCATCTTGCTACCTTTTTAATTCTCTTTCAAGAGAATGGCTTGATTCTGGCACGGCTAGTCTTTTAATCGAGCGTGCTCTCCGTCGCTGACGAGGCAGCTTTTCTTTAAAGCTCCCCCCTTTTTCTGATGTGCAGAATTCCACAGTGGAGTTATTCAGCCCCCGAGGTGAGCGGCAGTACTGATCACTCTCATTAAATCCTTCTTTTTGCGCCGCTTCGAGCACCGCAGCTGAGTGGCAGAGGGGCGGGAACGGGCCATTATCGGTTCTTTTGTGGAGGTGAGACTCGCTCCCCCCTCGATGTGAACCGCAGCCGAACTAGGTCACTATCCAAAACCTGACGTGTAGAGCTCTGCCAATTTAATTTT
The DNA here is from genome assembly GCA_030014365.1 of Clarias pachynema. NCBI lineage: Eukaryota > Metazoa > Chordata > Actinopteri > Siluriformes > Clariidae > Clarias > Clarias pachynema. Next base: position 7,636,173 of record JAQMYL010000021.1, on the reverse strand, counting down.
TTTTATATATAACAACAGCTCCAACACACTTCGCTCGGTATTTGCATACGTGCCAACCATTGCTTATGTTGTGATTGAACCAGCTGTCATCACATCCACTCCTTCCTTTTTCCTCGACTCGAACAAAATAGTACGTGGACAGGAAGTGGCTGTTTGTTGGTTCTGAAGGAACCCAGAGCTGCAGGAGGCCGTCACAGCAACGACTCTATTTTAATAACAATCGTGCCACCGACATATTTTCGGGGTGTCTTCAAAAGGGACCACATACCGGCACAGGGTTGATGAATCCAATCTGTATGTGAGGGTGTGAGAGTAAACGCCACTGGCTGATACCCACATTAGAGCTGCTTAGCCTGGTGTCAGCGCATCTGTCTTGACATAGCTAAATGAAATCACGCGACGCTATAGCAGATCGCATGTTCTGACATTTTTAACTACACGCGTCCAAGTTAACCGCTTAATCGCAACGTCTGCTTGGTAAAGCATATAGATGTAACAGTTTCGTGACAGTGAAAGTGTGTAGCTTGTACAATAGCACACTTTGTGTAACAAGTCATTAAAACTCTTTTTAAGGCATGCGGAGGAAGGGAGGGGAATGACAATTCAGCATGCAGGGTCTTTAGCTGGCCTTAAACAAGCCGGGCTTTGTGAAGCTGCTGGCTTTGATGTGAATGAAGTGCTGTGGCTGTCGGGAACTCATCTCCACTCTCTTCAGTTATGATGATAACACAGCATGATTCGCATACATTTTAAACACCTAATGACTGTGATCGTACAAGACGGGTGCTCGAGACGGCACAACAAACCCAGAGCTTCAAAGCTGACCTGTTAAATCTGTAGGTAAATGGTTTCTTTAGTTCTTTAAAAAAAAATTTTTTTTTAAATAAAATGCTTCCTCACAAAGGATTCTTTTGGTGTAATATAAAAAAAATAAAATAATAATAATAATACAACATTTGTGCTGTGGCACAAATCATATTACTCTAGAACGCTTCAAAATATACAGAAAGTACGTACTATAAAAATCACTTTTGCAACCTTTTGGTACTTCCTCTTTTGTGGCTGATTTGCATCAAGCACAAAGTGGTCAGTTGTTTTCTGTTGCTGTTTTTTCCATAATACCAAATACTTCAGTTCTCCTCCATTGTTTGCTAATGTTGCTAGTGAATACTCTTAGACCCATATAGGTGAAATTTAAAATAATCACAAAAGTCCAAAAAAACTTTTTTTATAAGTATTGCAAGCATCAGAAATAAAAATATTGGAAAGGAACTTCAACCTGCAAGTCGCAATTTCCAGATCAATGGAATACTAATAAAACCGCACTTGTACCTCCATTGAATACTACATAACAGAATACTTCGCCAATAAAACAGAAGAAGCACGTGCAATTGAGAATAAGCACTCCACAATAGAGGTAATCAAGTCAGATAAGGAAGATCCAGTTTAGATCTAGTAATATTTCACAACCGGCTCAGGCTAAAGGAGATCAGGCTAAACATGAGAAGTCAAGTCAATGCAACAAAACTGGGTTTGTACACTAGAAGTCGAACCGAGGTTTGGTAACAATCTGGAGAGGGTATACTTCGCAATGATTCTTTATCGCTTGAACGCTTTTGTTGTGTTCTAGAATTCCAGTGTTCCAAAAACTGGACACTGGGAGAAGGAGTTCCCTACTGCCAGTTTTGTTCCTGCTGCTTCAGATCTGACAATAGGGCACTCACTTATTGAAATACTTGGCTATTTCAGGACTTTTTCCAAGTCGTTCCCTTTTTTTTTTTTTTTTTTGGCACTTTTGTGATTATTTCGAAAATGTTCATTGTTGTCATTTTTATGTTACAAATGAAGGTCTGTTAGGTTCACCCATCTAGGCCCAAGTGTATATTAAAACATAAAAAAATAAACCACCAATAAAGTTAAAGACTTTTAACTTTATTTCAACATAAAAATGTGCTAGAATACAAAAACAAAAATGTTCATTTTATACAAATATGTGTTTTCTTCACACAATTACGCATTAACATTGTGTAAAAAATGATGTCACGACTCCACAACCATTAGAGAACTATTTTTATGGTTCCTGTTCATGTGACAAACAGTATTTCTTACTTGTCTTTAGTAATGACTGCCGTTCTGTATAAAGCTGTTCATTCGGCTATTCAGTTTGCAGCATCAGATTCCTGTTCTTGAACGGATTGACTTTTCTGCTGTTATATCTCATCCACCACAACATGCTGTTCATTCTGACTTGCTTTTCTGCTCAACACATCCATAATGAGTGTTTATTTGAATTTCTGAAGCCAGCTTATCAGCCTCACCATTCTTCTCTGACCTTTCTTATCAAAAAGGCTTTTCCATCAACAGGACTAGTGCTATTTGGATGCTTCTTGTTTTTTCTTCACCATCCTATGTAAACTCTCAAGTCAGTTTTGCATTAAAAAAAAAAAAATCCCAGATGAGCCGCTTCTGAAATACTCAAACCAACATCCGTGTCACAGTTAGAGTCATTATGATTGAATTTCTTCCCCATTCTGACACCCTGCTGCTTTTTATTCCTTACTTAAAAACCCTTGGCACTGCACTGATTGTGCTGAAATGAGCATATTCAAAATAGCAACGAACTAAATTTGCAGCGAGGAAAATGAGACCACACACACACACACATTTACATATCTAGGTTCTTCTTTCTTCCTGCTTCGGATTCTGCTGTTTACAGAACTATTAGAGATTTGCGGACCTGCAGAGTGCGTATGAAGCGGGCTTTGTGTGTCTTAAACATGCCATAATTACATGCGCGGAGTCTTGGAATCTCTGGAATTCCTCAGGAATGATGAGCATTTGCAGAAGTACATGAGTGGACACGGCCCGAGGCTGGAATGCCTGGAGGGACGCTATCCGGATCATTCGATCTGAAACCATCCTTCAAATGCTAGTATAATAGCAGAGCAAATAAATCTCCGGAGCAATGTTCTCGACTAGAATTTTAAAACCTCCAATCAACTTAAAACACTCCAGTTTAGATCCCTGAGAGATTAGCCCACCCTGGCTATATCCTTTTCCTTCCCCCCTCTCTCTCGTATGTAAGACAGAGATGCAGGGCCTTTTTTTTCAGACTCCCTAATTAGTCACAATCTCCTGCTCCCAGTGTAGCTACAATAGCCTCACAAACCTATCTATCAGCCCAACCCTACCTTCTCAGCCTTTTCTTAAACAAATCGAATTTCTCACTTCTTTCATTTCATTTCCCAATCATCCAAATGCTTTCTCTTATTTTTTTCCCCTTACTTCTTCTTTATCATGTTTCTTATCTAACCCTTGAGCATGTCACCTCCCCCTCCAGTTGGTGCCAGTCGGTGTCGAGTGTGTACTCTAAACGCGAGGGACCTAGCATGGGAGGATGAAGATTCAAGTGTGTGAAGCGTGCGAGAATGCATTAGGACATTGTGTAGCGATAGAGAAAGCGCGTTAGTAATGGCAGTCCTGAGACAGGGCCAGGCGGTGGTCAATATGTGCAATGCTGAGTCAATAACGCTAGTCTCTGTGTTTGGGGTGAACAATGGGAAGGGTGTTTGTGTGCTGGGGAATGGGGGAGGGGATGAGTAACGACCTGACAGCTGGGATAGTCTCACAAATACACACATACTCTCACCCACACCCATGTATTAAGCTACAACCGAGTTTGTGATTTGGTGGAGAGGTGTGTGCAGGATTACCAGGTCGAAATAAACTAAATTAAAAGTTTTAAGCAAGATGGTGACTAAGATAGACATGTTGGGTTGAACTGTTGAGTCATTGATTGAAACATGACTAAAGAATTGACTCATCTGATTTAAATGCATGGACAAAGTCTTTCTATATATATATAACACAAGTTTTAATACTGATTACTAATCATGTTACTAAAAACTGATCATTTTCATGAGCAATGATTCATTTAATATTTTAATCGCAACTCACGACCTTTTCCCAAAATCAGCACCCCTGGCCATGAAATGCATGAGTCGAGCAATTAGCAGAACAAAAATATACAGGTTGTGAAAGATTCACAATTTATTCAACCTTATATCTTATCATTTTTCATAATTCTGCCGTACACAAGCTCATAAACATAAATTTCATTGTTTATCATTGTGACCAAAAAGAATCTCAACATAAAAACATTGAACAGTCTCCATGCCTCATTGAACTATACAATGAAGATGTCATGGCACTAATCTCCATTGTATTTTTGCCCAGTGATGGTGGTTAAGGTTTTTTTTTTTTTGCAGACAAAAGCATCCAAAACCTATCCAAACCTACATCACGATGGGGGGAAAACCCAACCCAGGCTGCACCCTGGCAATATTGTGAATGCTTTCTATCCATTGCGAATTCAACCAATCAGGATCAGTCATGCCTGTAAATGCTGAGCAACCAGGGGGAGGAATGACATCTGATGACCTGGTGTTCTCGTGAGGGCTAAAGGCTGATTCTTGTTACCGCTCACCATGCAAATCTGTCAGATCTTATTATATCTGACTCAGTCTGTGAAAACCAGATAAAGTTTTTTTTTTTTTTTTTTGGAAATATGATTTTATACAAAAAAAAAGTGAAATCACACACACACAAAATACTTTAGCTGGGTTTCACAGACAGATTCACATACAGTACAGTATAATGCATACTGGTACAGTAATATCAGTGGGAAAAAAACAACATAAAACTTAAAAACAAACAAGGGTACTGTTTCAAGGAATGGTTTAGGTAAAGAATTGCTACTAAGAATGAAATAAGGATAACTTGCAGTGAAGAACCTTGGAAAGAGCCTCCCTTGCCTTTCAGCTGAAATCAACACAGACCTTTTTTTTTTTTTTTTTTTTTTTTTTTAAACCTTGTTAATATAGGATTTGAAACCTTGTCATATCTTAGATAGTCAGAATGTGCATGAATCATCTATAGTAATTCAGATCAGAATGTCCTGTCTGTAAACGGTATATGATTTTTGACTGATGTTGTGGAGTTATGTTCAGGACAGAATCAAACTAAATAGAGTTATGAAGTGACTGGAACTTGGGAGAGAATCCACTCCTACTACTTATCTTCAGCTTACAGTGTCCCATCTTTCTCTGTCCTTCTTTCTCCACCAATGAGTTTTCGCACCCTCCACCGCCCCATCTTCAGCAATCACTCAATACAATTTACTTGTGGGCATTGTCTCCTCGCTGATCATTTAGCATTTGTAATGTGTGAGAGTGTTTGCCCGGGGGAGGTCTCGACTGTGCTTTGTTCCCTTCACATACAGGCTTAAAACAAATGTGGCCTCAGTGCTAAGACTATTTTTTAAAACTTTATCCTCCTTTATCATCTCTGCCTTCACTAACGAATATGCTGGTGGTCTTGAAGAAGCAGACTGACTTCAGGTTACCATCTAGACATGACTCAAGCCGATGAATAAAAAGCAAACAAACAGAACCCCTGTCCAAATTCTGAGTGGGCTTCACTCAGAAACAAACCAGAGGGATTGAATTCTGATTTCATGTTTCGTTTTTTTCTCAGAAAGATGCTTGATCATTGGATAAGAAATTGAACATAGATCCAGGTTAAGAAGTTACTCCAGTGTTAAGATGAATAAAAATCATTTGTGGAGAAAAAAAAAAAAGTTCAGTGCTTACAGGTCTTACAGTTCATTTAATCAAAACTAGATATTTTTATATTGACCAGATGTGTAGACTGGATTTACTGGAATGAAGGAACGCTTTGCATCAGTTCATCATAATGCAATTACTCAGCTGTCCATGTTGTAAATAAACACTTCTGCTTTTAGGTCTGTAGTGTGCAGTGAGTTGGCAGGAGAATATATTTATGGCTAGCTCTGACCCATATTCCACTGTGTATGGTGTGAGCCGAGTCAATGTATTTTTATTTAACTGGACGATCTCTCACATCCTACATACTCAGCCTTTCACTTTACCCACAGATACCAGGGGATTTCCCCGTAAGCCTGACCAGGTGAGGCGCTGAAAGAGAAACCAAAAGAAGCAAAAGCTCAGTTTCATAAATGCTGTCGTGAAGTTTAGCTTCAGCACATTATTTTTTTTAATTAAAATGAGGCAGTATTTCTGTGTTTAAATTGCAAAATATCAGCATTATTAGATGGTGTGTACATATACAGTAATGTTTTTATTTTACATTGCTTGTAGATCCACTATTAGCAGCAATAGCTTGAATCATTTCATGTATGACTTTATCAGTCTCTCACATTGGATGAATTTTGGTTAATTCTAATTACAACATTGCTTGAGTTCATCGAGGGGTTTTGGGGCATTTGTCTTATACACAGCTCTGTTAAGGTCCCACCAGTTGGGTTGAGGTCTGGACTTTGACGAGGCCATAGCAAAACCTTGATGCTTTTATTTTTCAGTCATTCTGATGCAGATTTACTAGTGTGCTTTGGATCATTGCTCTGTAGCCTGACCCAGTTTCGACCAAGCTTTAGCTGTCAGACTAATGGCTTCACATTTGTCTCTAGAATACTCTGGTATACAAAGGAGTTCATGGTCAACTCAATGGTGTCCAGGTTCTGTGGCTGCAAAACAAGCCAAAATCAGCACCTCTCTACCGTAATGCTTGACAGTGGGTATGAGGTGTTTTTGCTGAAATTCTGTGTTTGGTTTTCAACGAATATGGTGCTGGGCATTTAAGACAAACTTTGGCCAAATTAAAGCCTCCACTTTGGTCTCATCTGTCCATAGGACATTGTTCCAGAAGCCTTGTGGTTTGTTCAGATGCAGTTTTGAGAATCTCAGTCTTTTTTAAAAAGAAGATGTTTCTCTCGGCATCCTTTCCAAACACGCCATAGTTGTTCAGTCATCTTCTGATTGTGCTGTCATGGACTTTAACATTTAATATGCTCAGTGAGGCCTGTAGGGTCTGAGATGTAACTCTTGGGATGAGTGTGCTGGGACGTCCACTCCTTGGGAAGAGTGTTCTTACTGTAGAATGTTGAACTATAAATTGTTTGGAAATGTGCATTCCTGAATGCGCCAGACCAGTCCAGCAAACTGTCCAAAACTTCTGCTTTTATAGAGGCCTGCTGATGACCAGAGGCTGAGGATTAGCAGCACCTGGATAAAACGTAGCCTCTTAAATCCCGTGGAAGCAGGAAGGGGGTACTTAGTATTGCCCACTTTCCCCCCCTTTTTGCTTCTTTTTGCTAAAAAATAGGTAAAAAGGTAATATGTTGTTTGTCTGAGGTTGTATTTGCCTCATATTGACACCCGCTACGATCAGATTATTTATATTATGTTTTTACACAAAAAATGTAGAATTTAAATAACTTTTGAATGTGACTGTATATTCCACAAACCATAAAGTGATTTTAATACATGTTTATTACTACTATTCTCCTGTTTAAATAAAGCAATTGAAATAGCTTGTGTGTGTGTGTCAGTGCATCATTGCATAATGTTCAGCAGACTATAAAGGGCCAGCAATGGATAATAAAAGACAAACAACTGACAAAGCAAGAATACAAAGAACCTCAGGAAGATGCGATTGGGGAAAAGTAGAAATTATGCTCTGGACTGGCCAGGTACCACTGAATCCAACTGAGAATGCTTTTTACTTTTTGGAGACTAGAATAAAAGGGAGCAAATCTGCCCAAACAAGCAGGAAGGGAAAACAGTAGAACTTTGGATCTTGCCAAGCATCACCAGAAAAGATATCTGTAGATGTTTATGTAAGAGGTTTGCAGCCATGTACTAATCCTGACAGTTTATCTAATGCTATTTTTCTGGTGCACAATTAAGGTATTTTCCCTTCCAACCAATGTAGATAGATGTAAGTATATTTCAAATAAATGTGGCATTCTTTACGTTAACCTCAGCACCATTACCTCATTGTGCTACAGAGCTAAAAAACCAACAAGAGTGTTATTCTTCACTTACTTACAGAACAAATCGCACACTTGTGGGAAAATACCACCCTACAGCACCATATAGTACATGAATACAATCTTGGGCAGTATCAAGGGCATGGTAGTAAATATACAGAAATATAGAAACAAAGTGCAATGGAAAAAAAAAAGGTGACTCTTTCTGAACTCAGTGAGTGTCTCTTTTGGCTCTAAACAGAGATTTGACCTCAGTGCATTTCAGGCCAGCATCCAGGCTCCTACATGTGTGTGTGTGTAAGAGAGAGAGAGAGAGAGAGAGAGAGAGAGAGAGAAGGAGGGGTAAAAGAGAGAGAAAGAGGTTGGAGATGACAGATCACTCAGAACCACACTCAGCTGTGCCAGTATTCATAAATCATAAATGGTCCTCAGACATGCCGCCATCTTAAACTCTAATGATCATCCCGGTTGCTTGTCTCCTCTTCTCTTTCACTCAGTGCAGCACTGTGTTTTCTTTCCATATTTTTATTTTTATTTTTTTTTTGGATTCAGAAGTTATCATTACAAAGTATAATGCACATAATGGGTAGCGAAGCTGTTGTGGCTTCACACATCAACCAAGGCCAAGGTAGAATAGAGTAAATAGAGTATAAATAGTTTTTTTTTCTTTACTTACAATCCATTCATTTTTTATTCCCTTTTCTAGCTTAGACTACAACAAGCTGAGAAGTTCAGCCCAGTCACAGATTTTACCCATCTTGGGGGAATCCCCAGGTATTCCCAAGACAACTGTGAGATCTTATCATATCGATTGCAACATGGCTGATGGAATTCTAACAGCCTGCCACTTCAACTTAAATCCACCGGTGGAGATGAGACCATCCAAGGGTAAATAACATGACAGTTAGTGACACCCGTCCACCGGGTACAACTGAGGACTTGAACATTGTCAAATGAGACTCTATTTACCAAACGTCACTCTGTAAAATATAAATTCTTCTGAAAGTAGGGATTAAGTTTGTCTTTCACTGAAGCTTTTACCGGTTGCTCCCAAGAAGGATCTCCTGGCTTTACCTGGTAAATCTACCTGGAACACTGTGATCGGTTGACAACACTGCCCCTCCCTTAACCTGAAAGTCCAAAACAGATTGAATATATGATTGGCTAAAGGTGCTCTGGAACCAAGAACATATATTTGCAACTTTTAGGCCTTGTTCACACGGGCGTTAAATTTTTGGATAAACGAACCAGCTCTGAACGTCCTAGACATTTATGTTGCGTTTTGTGGTGGCGCTCGATTGACTTCTACACTGGCGTTCGTTTGTCTCTGTCTAACGCCAGCCTGCAGCCCAAATTGTAGTTTG
>JAQMYL010000021.1:7604421-7624185 GCA_030014365.1 Clarias pachynema | reverse complement strand
TGTTATATGAAATAGATGAAAGTAGTGGATATAACTTTATCACAAATTTGGCTGGTCTTTAGACAGAAGGAAATGAATCCAGAGCTATTTGCTTAAGAATTCCTTTAGATGAGGCCTGGCCACCCACAAACTGTTTTTCTCTGATTGATCTGGTTTGTTGTTACTGGTGATCCCCAGTTTGTTTCGCTAGTTTTAATTTCCTCATGTTTTTGTAGCTGCCCCTCTCTGGCACCCCGGTGTTTGTTTGGAGTATGAGCTGTGCTGGACATTTGAAACCATCATGAGCATTCCTGACTGATTTTCCAATTTTACCAGCAGATATACACACATTGTGTATATAAGTGTATTTGCTTGTTGGTGGGGCAGTTGACCCTGGCACATTGAGTTTGCAGTGGAGGAAACCCAGACGTACTGATTCTATCTGATGTGCAATAAAAACCTCAATGAGGATTGTAATTGGTGCTTCAGTCCCATCTCACACTCAAGAACAGCATCTTAGTGTGTGTCTGTTTGGCGATCTTGACAGTTGTGCTGACAGAGCTGCCTGATTGTAAAGACCCCAGTAAAGCTAAATCAACTTACAAAAAGAACTTAAATAAAGTGCTGATCTGTTCAGAATTATCGCCTCTGCTGGCTTGTTTCTTTTTTCAGAGATTATGTTATACATTATGTTATACAATGTAAGTCCAGGAATGTAATGAGTCATGTCAACCAGCACACACTTTTCTGTATAGCAAGGGCATAAACATTGTGAATATGGGTTTGCTTTGCACATTTTAATAATTATATGTAGTTCTGAATTCTGGCGTCTATATGTTTTTTTTCTCCCCAAAATCAAAAGACAGGAAGCAAAGTTTCTGTAGCTGCAATAATTTCGTAAACATTCAGTAGACCTGTAATAATAAATTTGTAGACCTGTAATAGTCCACTAGACATTCAATAGACCCGTCGACATTCAGCAGACTTATATACATTCATTAGCTCCATAGTAATTCAGTAGACATTCAACAGACATGTAGTAATTCAGCTGACCCGAAATAACTTATTAGACTTTCGGTAGTCCTATAGACATTCAATAGACCCGTAGACATTCAGCAGACTTACATACATTCATTAGCTCCATAGTAATTCAGTAGACATTTAACAGACATGAAGTAAACCAGTAGACCTTTAGTAATTCAGTAGACCTGTAATAACCCAGCAGACATTCAGTACACCTGTAAGAATTCAGTAGACATCCAACAGACAAGTAGTAATTCAGCAGACCTGGAATAACCTATAGACCTTCAATAGACCTGTAGTAATTCAGTAGACCTGTAATAATTTAGCAGATATTCAGTAGACCTGTAAGAATTCCGTATAAATTCAGTAAACCGTTTTTAGTAGTAATTTAGTAGGCATTCAATCAACCTATAATAATTCAGTACACCTGTATTAATTCAGATTGACATTCATTAGACCTGTAATAATTCAGTACATGTTCAGTAGACCTGTAGTAACTCAGTAGACATTCAGTAGCCCAGTTGTAATTCAGGAGACATTCAGTAGCCCTGTTTTAATTCAGTAGACATGTAGTAATGAATCAGACCTGAAATAATGTATTAAACCTTTAGTAGATCTGTTGTAAATCAACTAACCTGTAATAATTCAGTAGACATTAAACGGACCTGTAGTATTTCAATAGACATCCAATAGACCTGTAATAATTCAGTAGACATCCAATGGACTTGTATTAATTCAGTAGACATTTCTCCTGACTGAGAAAAAGTCAAGCCAATTTTTACATGTATCATTTCCCTCTAAGGAAAAGACTATAAGTATAGACTCACTGGCAGTGTGGTTAACCTTGGCATTACACACAGAATCCCAAAATGTCAAACCACCAGAAACTATTTTTGTACAGCGCAAACAAATAATCCACTAATCAACAAATTTTGGTTCAATTTTTTTCTAGTTTGGGTTGAAGTTGAATGGGGTTTGATGAACTGTGACATCACTCTCAACCGCATATAAATTGAAATACAGCCATTAAAATATCTCATGAACCAAAGCAGCATAAGGTATAATTTTACAGCGCAAACACAGACCTAACTCATTTTAAATGGGGTGCCGATGTCACGAAGGCTTGTTTCAGAGTCGGCATGAGAATAGAATCAACTCTCTTACATTAAAGAGTCCGTGGGGATTCCGAAGCCATATAATTGGTGTGTTCAAGGCCACTTTACTGCATTTAATATTTTTGCACAGAAATAAAGCCAGTGCTAGCTAGCTGGTTGGAGCAGGAGCTACTGTTCAGATTACCAATGATGTAGTGAGAATTTTACAACCACAAAGTTGCAGGTGTATAAACACTAGTGCCTTGGATCGGATTCACCATCCTTGAACTTTTCCATATTTTTTTTTTTATAGTTACTGAAACGAACATTGTGCAATTATATGCCATTGATACGCCATTTCTTTCGGCCTTGGCACAGAGTGCTACATTTGGTGGAAAACACTGTTGCTGCAGGAAGCATTTATGATAGTATCACATTCACAGTTACGCTTGACCTCTTGCTTTGCTTTGGTCGGTATGTTGGTGATGATAAGTATCAGATTCTTTGACAAAAAGCTGGAGATTACATGCTGTTTGACTAAGACACCGGCAGGAAAATTTCAGCAATCCGAATAAGCTGGCCAGAAAATCTAATTACACAACTGCAACTTTCCCCTTAATTTGCTGACTTTGTTTGCCCAATTCCCTGTTTACAATTACTGCGATCGGCTGATGCCCCAGTCAAGCAGCACGGCACAGAATACCAAAACAGGACTCCACGAAATGTACCGCTCCCATAGGTACAAGGATTCTACATTAGCCAGCTATGTAAAAGAAATTTATAGCCTTACTTCAGTTTAAGAGGTGTATGACAATAGATGCAATAATTCCAGGTATATAAGCTCCATTGCACTGTAGTTCACATGAGGATTAAATTAAAGGGGGGGAAATGGGATGCTACGTGAGACACACTTCCATTTGATTGCTGCTGTAGTTTGTGAACATTTCGACGTCTTGATGTTATAGGTCATGGCGACAGTGGCGGCAAAACCAGACATTCGTCCCGACTACCTGAGAGGAGAGAAGAACACAGGAGAGGAAGGCAAGCATGAAGGGAGGGGGGGATTGTGAGTGTGTTCCAGCACCATTTCCCAATCTTCCTGCACCACATAAATATTTCAGAGGCACCCCTCCACACACACAATTTAGTGTGTACATGCACTGTGACACTGCCGCTGTTCTTTTAATATAGGAATTGCACAGTTCCCAACACACCTGGTTTCATGTTTTTGTCTGTATGTGTGTGTAGAAGGATACACTGCATTATTATTGGTGCCTTCATCCATGGTGTCTTGCTTCCTGTTTTGTTTAGAAATTATGCATACAGTCATGTTCATAAGTTAGTGCCCCCGCTTTTCTTTAAATAAATGTTTTTTCTTTTCTGTAAAACATAATAAAAATCATCTGATCATAGCAAGTCTCAGTATTAGGCAAATACAACCACAGACAAACAATAACATTATCACCTATCCATTATTTATTGATTTTACACAAATTAAGCAAAAAAGACTGTATAAGTCTCTCCCATCATTGTATTCTATTCTTCTTCACAGCATTGCTTCAGTTCAATGATTTTTTTTTTTTTGTGCATTCACATTCTCTGTTAAGGTCTCACCACAGCGTTTAAGTTGGGTTGAGGTCTGGACTTTTACTGGGCCTTTCCAAAACTTTGATTCTTTCATTTTTCAGCCATTCTGATTCTAGATTTACTGGAGCGGTTTGGATCGTTGTTGTGTTGCATGACCCAATTTCGACCAAACTTTAACTGTCGGACAGCTGGATTTACATTTGCCTCTAGAATACTTTAGTATACAGAGGAGTTCATGGAACTCATTGACTGCAAGGTGCTCAGGTCCTGTGGCTGCAAAATAAGCCCAAATTATTATCCATATATATCCATATATGAGGTGTTTCTGTTTTAAATAAATGGCCAAAAACTAACCTGGCCATTAAACTCAAACTACTCCACTTTGGTCTCATCTGTTCATAGGATGGGTTTGTTATTCGGATACAGTTTTGCAAACCTCAGTTGTACTTTCGTGTTGTTGTTGTTGTTTTTTTTAGATAGGAAAGGTTTCACTTAGCAACCCTTCCAAGCCAACTGTTCTTGTGCAGCATTTACACCATGCTCAGTGAGTCTTGTAGGGTCAGAGATATAGTGCTTGGTTTTTTTGTATTAAAAAAAACAACAATATGGCAGTTAAGTGGTGGGAGTTCAACTTAATTGAGTCCAACCAGTGAAGACAAAAGTCTCCAATCCTAGCAATCGCTAATATTAGCATTCAAGCTTAGAGAGCCATGCGAAAAATCACTAAAAGTTCCCCCATTTGCTTTGGTTTCTGTTGTATTTTCTTAGAGGTCATGTGTGTTAGCATCCCTGTGTCCTCACAGGCATTAGCTGCTCGTGTTTCTGTACACACCTGTGCAGTAATTAGCCTGTTAGCTGAGACATTGCTATTCAGATAATTTTAGGGATTATATTTGCAATCTCTCACACCATGTCAGAATACTAGCATAAACTAAAAACAAACTAATATTTCCACACCGGTCTTATTGTTTGCTACACATCATGTTTTCTGCCTCTACTATGCTAGCTAAAAACATGTTATTGTGAATTTGTGGTTTTTGTGCATTGGTCTGACCATGGGGTGAATGTTCAGGGACGTCCACTCCTGGGAAGTTTGGCAACTGTCTTGAATGCTTTCCACTTGTGAATAATCCATCTCATTGCACAATGTTGAACTTTAAATTGTTTGTAAACGGTTTTATAAACCTTTACAAATTAATGCGCAGCAACATTTGCTTCTCTACGACTACGGCTTACAACTTTCCTTCTTGCTTTTGTGTTAACACATACCTGAATGCTCCATACCACCAAACTGCCAAAACCTTTGCTTTTATAAAGGTCTGCACACCTGCTGAAGATCAGTTAATCATGGGCTGATGACTAACAGCACCTGGCTGCAACTAAGCCTCCTAAATCATGTGGAAGCAGTAATGGGGTAATTAGTATTATCTGCATATTTAATTTTTGGCAGCGTGGTGAAAAAAGTTATTTGTTGCTCATCTGAGATGGTATGATAGCTATGATCAGACGGTTGTGTATAACATAGCTGCAAACATCTCTGACCCAAACAAATAATTCTTCCATATAGTCATGCAGAATAGAATTAAAATGTAACTAAAATTGATTAAAAATGATTTAATCCACTGAACATATACTTCTAAGATCCATGTTAAAAGTTACAAAAGATGTACATGTGAGGACGCCATCCCAGCAACTATTAATGGCACTCAATTTAGTACCATCTTTTTTACCCTGAGAGTACACATACAGTATAAATGTGAAATGGGGTGTGGTTAGGGGCCAAAACCTACACACCCACCCACCCTGGACCATCAGCGCCCCCTCTCCCCCTGCAGGCTGCACCATACCGAGCGGAGTGGCTCTCCCAAACTGCCGTGATTACAACGTAATGAATCGTCTAGACAGTATTCATCTGGATTATGTGGGGGTCTCTTGAGCGCGCTTAGCGTTAGCATAGTCCTGCTGTGCTGCTATCTCAGGAGCACTTTTCATGCAAATGCAAATACACACGAGGACTCAGGGACATCGTCTCATCTCTAAATTTTACAGTGGATTGGAAAGAGGTGTGATTAAGTTAGATTCTGGTAGATTAGAATTTTTATTTTTAGGGCTGAGTAAGATTTCGGAAATGTTGGTTGAGACAATTCAACCAATTTACTATGACACCAGCTATGGACTTATGACTCTGTAGGCATGCACACACAGGTTTGCATAAGGGAAAAACAAGTGGCAGGTAAATATTCATAGGATAAGCATAAGAGTAGATGTGCACATTTTTTGTTTGTCAGCTAAATAAGAATAGTCAATAAAGTTCATACAGCTCAAGCGGAGATTTTGCTGCTTAAGAGCTAAAAGCTGAGGTCTCAGCAAGGTTATGCACAACCAGAAAGGAAACATCTTGGACGAAACCCAAAGATCTGCTCTATTACCATACAGACCGCTTAAAGGAATTCACTGAAATGGAAATATGAGTATGGTTGTGCATCACTGGAATGCCAGATTCATTCTTTGTGGTCAGGACCACTACACACCATCACACATTGAAGTAATATACATACTAGTAATGTATTTAAAATGACATCCATTACAACCTACAGTACAGTCTATAACAGTCCACTAAGTGCATGTACAAGTTATGTCATGTTAAGTCCAATAAAGTTATGTCAGGTAAGGTTATTTTCATGAAGCTTATTCATTTTATATATATCATAATTATACAACATTGCATAGTTCAAATATAACTCCTTAAAGAATGTATATATGTCACATTGAACTAAATAGTTTTTCCCCCCTTGGTTTATCTATTAGATCGTCATTTTTGCTGATCTTACTTATGAATCTAGTGGCATGATTGTCCTTTAAAAATATATAATTCAAGCTTATTGTTTAGAGGTTTAACCCATTAGAACCCTCAATACAAATCCTAATTTAAAATTTCAGATGGATTTTATGTAAAGGTAATATAATAATAATTATTTAGTATTCTCAAAAGTTTAATGTTTGATGTCTGATAATTTGTACACTCAAATAGATTTCTACACTGATCTGATGTAAAGTAATTAATTATGTAGGTAACATCCTACCTAGTAAGACTATGCCGACTGTGTTTTTGCTAGCTAGCAATCATCACCTAGCTAGATCTAGACACATTTAGCTACTTCATTTCATTAATTTACTTCACTTCACACATGGATGTGAGTGTATCAGACTTTTACTTTGGGATTCTACTTTTAAGCAGGAATCCCAAAAGCTAAACCTCATGAGGCATAAGGAAATCACTGAGCTAGAAGACTTTACACTTAGCATACAATACTCATGCATAGTAGATGGTTTATGCAGCAATGCTTTGGACCATTATGCAAAAATGATAGTTATAAGGCTATACTAAACAGTTTTGAGAAAAAAAAAAACACAGTTATACATCAGTACTGAATGATAGGTTGTGGAACATGTAACACATGTAATGATACGTGTAATTTTAGCTACATAATAATTTAACATTTACATAAATGTAAAT
Source organism: Clarias pachynema (assembly GCA_030014365.1). Classification (NCBI taxonomy): domain Eukaryota; kingdom Metazoa; phylum Chordata; class Actinopteri; order Siluriformes; family Clariidae; genus Clarias; species Clarias pachynema. Next base: position 7,616,985 of record JAQMYL010000021.1, on the reverse strand, counting down.
GGCAAGTGACTGTAATATTCAGGTCTTATAATATATGGACGCAAACGCATCACAGTCGTGCTGATATTATTATCACCAATTATTGCCAACAGATTATGATTGTTTATTTAACTAGCTGCTTTACTCTGCCAACACATATCCTTCTGCTACTGGTGGAACTAATGATCCGCGACTGGCGGAGCTGGCGACCGACAGTTCGTGAACGAGAATAAGTATAATTTACAGGGGTGAAAGTACTGTTAAATTCTTACTGGTACTATACAGCCAAAAAAAACAAAACATAGGAGTGGCAGTTCTGTTTTTCTTTATATTTCCACTTATTCTAAACATCAGCTCTGTTAAATTCTGGATTCTGGGTTAAATGCCAAATAGCGTTAAATTGAAAGCTAGTGCGCTATGATGTGTAATCCCTTGTTAATGATGATAAAACACCTAGGACGTGGAGTGATACATATAGTTAAATGTCCCAGTGCCTTTACTGTTCATATAACCACTTGGGGAATGCCTTTCGTCCAGGCAGATTGCTTGGTCGGAACTAACTGTTGTATAAATATATTTTTAATAGGGTCCAAGCAAATTATATTAAATTATATTAGTCCGTTGTTCTGGAATCAGGTCTGTCAAGACCTTATAATTTCAAAGTGGCAGTTTATTAATGTTATAGAAAGATGCATACTTATCATTAGTGGTTTGAGTAAATAAATCACTATCAATTATTTATCTGCTGCTATACTACTACGAATAACGATTTTAAAGTGTTGGTCAGATACACTTATGCTTATGACTCCAAGGCCAGCACAATAAAAAAATATTTTACATATTGATATTTTGTCTATTTCACTCACTCACTCACTCACTCACTCACTCACCCAACCCAACACACATATCCTGTACAAAATTGTGAGAAGCCTGGAGCCTATTCCAGGGGACTCAGGGCACTGGATGGGGTGCCAGTCAATCATAGGGCACTAGCACACTCACTCACACACTGCAGGCAATTTGGAAACGTCAAATTATCCGACTGTGCTTGTATTTGGGCTGTAGGAGGAAACCGGAGTACATGCAAACTTCACACACATACAGTAGACCTGAGGCAGGAATGCTCGACCCTGGTGTGTGCTTATTGTGTGTTTCAGTGCATTTTTAAATATGATGTATTATGGTTAATAACATAGAAGTATAAGACTACCACATCATCACGGCTGAACTTTTCAGCAATGAGTCTAAGCCTTAACATCTCAATTAAACTGTAAGCTTAAATTGGATCCTGAAAATTATTTTGGACAAAAGCATTAGCATTTTTTATACATAATATTGTCATTTTGCAAGGATATTAATCAGGTATTTATGTACAGTATATAACCTGTGGATTGCATGATTGCATTTCATACAAAGAAAGATGAAAGGTTTACCCTGACCTCCGACCTTTCTGGAATAGAAAAGCTAAGTGACCCTTGTCGAAGGTATATATTTTCATGTCTACGTGTGAGACTGAGACTGAAGCCAAATGAGCTCATGAGTTCGAGTGTTTACACCTACTCCTCTTTTATCTATTCGCTCTCTTTGTGCTGTTCTCCAGACTGAATGAGAGTGACTGGATGGTCAATAAAAGTGGTCTGTGAAATTATATAGCCATTATGGAAAATTCCCCCTCTCTGCATCTGCGCTGATTCATGCGCTGATGAATAAAAGATGCGCTCTCACGCCGCACCGTGACAGAGAGAAGGCGCTCAGGAGTGTGAAGAAATGGATCGGTGATGACAGAGGTGTGGTGACATCATGGAGAGTGAGGTCTCTGATTGGCTGAAGGGCCCAAGTGTGTCTGAGTGAGGTAGCAAAAAAATTGCCTCATTTCTCTTTTCTCACCTCCTTTGACTTTTTCATCAGCTTGCATCAAACACACACAAAATACACATGTGCAAACACATATATACATATATAAAAATAGAAATATAAAAAATATATAATAAAATACAATAAATAATAAAATAAAATATAGAAGGGTTGAAAAGTAATGTAATGTAGTTTAGTGTAAAACCGTGTCCAGTTATGGGCAAGATAATGTGCGGATGTGCAGAATATTGCGCAAGGTTGCAGTTCAAAGTTAAAAAAAGCCTGACATATTCTATAGAACTAGAACATTTATTATTATTATTATTATTATTATTATTATTATTATTATTATTATTATTGTTTTAGTGATGATGCATCTAGGGGGATTTATTTTTTGCCGGGTCAGGAGAAATCCTCTGCTCTTTTAAGTTTGTCCTAAAATAAAACCGGTCTCAGGAATAAACCCTGAGGTTCATCTTTTGGCTACTGTTGCCTAGAATAAGGTTTAGTTTAAAGTCTGTTTCACGTGCCTAATCAAGCATGCGTTCCTTCCCCAAACTGATGGAATTCACATTGCCCTCATTCTCCTCATGTGACTGATCCCATTGAGGCCTGACACCACTTCCTGCCTGCACTGCATCTGAAAGCATCACTCACTTTCCCCCGCCTCCCGTGCGATTTGCATGGGTCACTGACGAGCGATGAAGCAGCTGTCAGTCATTTCTACCATCCCACTGTCTAACTTGACTCATTTCCCCCCATCCCCAGTTCTGGGGTTCTCGTCATCACAACCCTACCATCCCCCCCTCCCCCCTCCCCTTTACCGCTCTGCTACAAAAGGTAACTAGAAGTCAGTGCTTGGTTGCTATGCGGATGCCATGACAACCATGGCGGATTGCACACAGGGCTCATGTATCGAATGGCTGTAATGGATTGAACTTAGAGGGCTGTGAAGAGAAATTACACATTTAGAACACTTTCCATGTTTTTTTGTTCCTGAGCAGTGGGACGGGCGGATGCACAGAGAGGGTCATTGCAAAATGTCGGCTATTTTCAGCCACACAAAAGACCACATCAGTACTGGTTAGGCGAGACAATATCAGAGCTGGTCAATTAAGTTGTTTTCATGGAGGATGGCACACTACCGCTAAAATGCTGTAATGAATGTGCAGGAATAAGGAAAGGAACAGTAGCTTCCAATTAAGCATAGAAGCTACAGTGGCCTCAAATTAATCTCAACAGCTTGTAACGAGAGTGTAGGAACTAATGCTTTTTTTTTTTCCCGTCTTCTTTCTTTCTTATTAAAAAAAATAAATTCCCAGTAGGTAAAAAAAAATCTGGAACCAATTCTTCCTAGAAACCGTGTTCCAAATATGAATGTAATAACAACATGTATTAACAGACATCATACCAGCAAGCTCTAATAGAGTATAATAATAATAATAATAATAATAATAATAATAATGTAAAAATGGCTTATTTAGGTTATATTTATAATAACACATTTTATTGAATTAATTTTGGTATTTTAGTGATTTCATAAATGAATGCAAAAATAATGTAATGTTATTTATATACATGTGGGTGACTCGGTGGCATAGTGGTTAGCACTGCGGCCTTTCAACTCGATTCCCTCCTCAGGTCTGTGTGCATGAAGTTTGCATGTTCTCCTGGTGATTGCTGGGTTTGTGTGTGTTCATACCCTGCGATTGATTGACACCCTGTCCAAGGGTGTACCCAGCCTTGTGCCCAAAGTCTCCTGGGATAGGCTCCAGATCCCCATGACCCTGTACTGGATAAGTGGTATAGAAGATGAATGGATGAATATATACTACATGCATTAATGTATTGTGTATTATGTGAATTATCAAACACACATTCACGCTGAGGTATGTGAAACTGGATAACCCAGATAAAACCCATACACACATCTTAGGCTTGAATCCTGGAGGACCAAGGACCCTGAAACTGTGCTATTGTACCAAATGGCTTTAATGATATGATAAAAAACTAGACAGAATGGGTATCACTTTCTACTTACAGAATATCCTCACATCACCTCAAATATATACTGTATATATATTTAGACACACAGTACAATTGTTTTTTTTTTTGACATTACAAAATGTCATTACAAAACTGCTCTGACAAGTTTCAGGTTGATTTACTTTAGAACGTGTTATTAGTTACTGTATATCTGGTGGATTCATTTGCAAAACTCAAAAAAGGTAGCATTTCCAATTGCTCTCTAGTGTCTAGAGCTTGACAGTCACTCTATAACACTGTCATAGGGTGAGATGTTTAATGGCAACATTATTCCCTGACAGCCAAGCTCAACTTGGGTAACATTAGCAGTTTATACTAGGGGTGAAAGTCAAACCTGAAATTGCGATGAAATTTCTGGTGAATGAAGGCATCAAAACCATTGACATTTACAGTACGGTCATGAGACTCTTATCCGTTGTAAGAAATTTTAACGGTGCAAACGTTTCAAAGAATGCTGCACATCCATGATTGACGATCCCAGCCAGGGTGGCTCGGAGACCCCCTGCGGTTGAGTCGACCACCTGATCCTTGAAAGTGTCTGTGGGAACTGTACACACAATCATTCACCAATACCACTTGCACAATACAGGAACTCGGCTGGGAGTTATCGCCACATATTCTGTACCATCAGGTACCCTCACGCCAAGCCATTTCCACATTTATGGGCATTTAAAGGAGTTCCTGGGAAGCCAGTCTTTCAGATGTGAAACATGCAGTCCGATCATGTCTCTGGCGTACTGAGAAAACATTCTTCCAAGCACTAGTGAAATGCTGGGATGGGTGCATTAGTGTAGCAGGGTATAACTGTTACGTGGTGCAGGTTTGATTGCCACACCATGAGGTGTAATAATGAAATAAAGAGCCTTAGGGCTTCAGAGGTGGGCAGTGAAATAGGTGTGCACAAGAGAGTCCATTTGGAGATAACGTGGGTTTGTTAATTGAAATTTAAAAAGAAACAAAAAAACAAAACACAAAGCTCCTCCGTCTCCAGACGGGGCTGTGAAAACTGAAATTAAACACTCTCTTGTCTGCTCACGATGAGTTGTCCATTTATGTCTTATTTTACTTCACTTTCTCCCTTAACTTATCAGGTGGTAGAGGTGCTGCTCTCTCTCACTAGGACTGAGGCCTGTTCTTAAGGTTTGACTTGTCTTTGCCTTTTCTTTGTCTTTGGCCCCATTACGGAGTGACATGCTCTCTACCTGGTGGTACCTAATGAAAGCACGCGGAGTGTCAGTTTCCATGCGGCTAAATAGACACGCTGGCAGGTGTAGTGCATCCTCACTGATTGGTCCTCCGGTGGCATCATCTAGCTACCGTGCGTAAGGGTGGCCGCAGATCTGCCCATTTTGAACAGCGCAGTGCATTTCCTGGCGGATTTGGAATTCTGTTATTCTCTACAATCAAAAGTCCCGGTTTGATTCGAATACCACTTTATAAAATAACTAACATTTTACAATGCTTCAAAAGCTGATGGCTATAAACACTGTAATATATGATTTTCATTCTCATTAAACAATTGACACAGTTAATATTACAGGTTTGCTGAAATACACAGCCAATTTGACATTCCAAGGCAAGTAAATGTCACAACACAACATTATTTTACTTGATTGAGGTGTTATGTCAACTTGACATTAAGCCTGACAAAGCAGACAGCTGCCACCTGTAGGAACAGGCCGTTATGAATGATTAAGTAGCTTTCTTGTCACTTGTCATAAAGGTCTTATGTAGGTATCATGTAATCTATGAACACCGGTCGCCTTAGGTACAGTAAAACCTTTCCATTTTATCCTGGCACAAAGCACAAGAGGAAGTTGATGCTGAGTATATTTTTAATTCTGCGTTGTACACAGGGTTGCCTGGGGTTATCTTTTTCCAATAGAGTCCCACCCAATGCAATCAGCCAGGATAAAATGACAAGGTGAGTAAACCTGTTGACCCATATTGTCCTTTATAGGTTCGATATTAAATTCATGGCAGAAACAGAAAAAAAAAAAGGAAAGAATGATTGTAAAAATAGGTTGACAGGATTATAATGGCAACCACAAATTAGCTTGTAAAAAAAAAAAGAAAAAAAAAGATGGCATGAAGGGGTTTTTGCCAGACTCGGAGATGGAAATGGAAACCCGAATCTTTATTCAATCACCACAAATGGGTGCGCGATCACACTCACACACACACATAGAGGACTCCAGAAGGCTAGGAGGCATAGAAAGATGAGAAAGATGTGGGAGACACGGTGTAGATTAGATAGCTGTGAGAATGAGAATGAGAATGAGGTGCAGCACAGGGCAGGAAGACGGCAAGGAAAAGGTGGGAATGAAAATGAGAAAGCTCCAGAGAAGGGAAGAAAGGAAGTGACAGGGACACTGCATGAGGTCTCTCGTCCCTGCAGCATTCCTTAAGAGATACTTGGCAGTGTGTGTGGGAAGACGGATCTTGTATTCTCTCCGTCCAGCTCCCTCCCTTCTCCTTCCTGATAGGGAGTCTTGACGGGTGACGCCACAAAGGACAGGACTTCCAAAGATAAGGAATCTGAAAAGGGATCGAGCGCTTACACGCTAATGCTTGCATGCACAGTGTGCGTGATGGATTTGTAATTACATCTGACGTCTCTATTAATCATCTCAAACGAGCTCACAGCATTAAAAAAATCCATTCTGTATTTGCTGCTGTTTGTAATTCTGGATGCACTAAGCTGACACTAAATAACCGTAATATGACATTTCAGGAATGGTCTAAAGACTGGAAGGGAAATCCTTTAAATACTCCTCAGATTATTGCCTTAAGACACAGTAGCCATTTCCATCAGTTTCTTCCAGCACTTCCCTCCGTCCTTTCCTCCTCCCCTCCACTCCCAAAGTAGGAATGCACGGAGAAGAGGCCGATCAGCTCTGCCAAAATCGTCTCCATCCTAGCAGCTGTTAGGGGTTATGGTTATAGCAGGATTTGTGTTCTTGGATAATATTGAGGACTCCACCGTGCCAGAAGAGTCGTTTTCAAATGAAAACGCTGCTACTTGCTAAATCGTTGGCATTGAGCTGGTGTTCTGATGCTGTGAACATTATTAATAAATGACACAATAATAATCAGTCATGGGGTTGTGAGATGGAGCAAATGATAAAAATCAACTACTGACACCCGTCATGATGACTCATAAAGAGCCGTACAATATAAGCATTTTTTTTTCGTCTTGTTTTGTTTGAAACATCATATCAAAAGTAAAAATGTCCTTACTGACAGCCGCTCATTATTAAAATAAGCCTTAGTCATACATGTTGTTATGTAAACTTATGTTAGGTCTCTGGAAGCGCTTATGTCAGCATAATGTAACCCAGGTTTAATCAAAATGAAGTCTTCCCAGATTTCATGCTGATCACATCAATCTCTGAATCTCATAAATTAGTTTAATTCAATCTTAAATCTCTAGCAAGCACCACATGTCTGGAAATGTTCCTGCCAGGCCAAGCTGGTACAGCTCTGCCCTGTGTAATCCGCCTAGAATCGTCCGTGCCAAGCCAGGCGATCTGTGTAATGCCACCCATAGCCCCATGTCCAACAAGTAGGTCTGCTCAGGATTACCCAAATATCCCCAGCGTAGCAGGGATCCTTCCTGAATTTCCAGACGGCCTGATGATAATTCCCAAATGCCCGGCTTTATGCTGGGGCATGGATATGATTAAACCCAGCCTCTAAATATAAATCATAAACATCTAAAAACTGATCACTATTATATACCTGATGCTGAAAGGTAAAGGAAATGTGATCGGTATCAAACACTGGCTATGAGAGTTGTTAGGATGGTTGAACGATTCATATGCAAAAGACTAATTGATTAGTAAATGTCCATGTGATATTTTTTACTGGACATCTTTCATTAAATTACAAGGTTTGTTGTTACTTCCTGTATTTCTCTACACTAATGCACTTATCCCAGTGTTTCCTTAGTTCTTGGACACCATCAAAGTATCAAGGTAGAACATTTTCTCTGTATTTCCAGGAACTCCTTTAATGGCCCTAGTTCGATCACCAATGGCATTCTGTTTTTTGCAGGACAATGCACGACCTCATACAACCCAGCACTCATATATATTACACACACTAAAGCCCTCCAGAAGTGAAAAGTTGGAAATTGCCTTTAAACATTTAATTTCGACTGTGGCGCAAGAGCATCACACATATAACAAAAGCTATATCTGATTACAAACTGAATTGATTAGGCTTATGTCAACTTCATGTCGGCAAATAGTAATCAGCAATATCCAACCACTTGATCAAAGAGTGACATTCAATGTTTGAAAAAAATCACACTTCTAGAAATCTTTAAACAGATTGATTGTTTTGACCAGACATTTCCTTCAATTGGCTCCTTATTTACCATCACCTTATTGGTCCTTCACCAAATCTTACCCACAACAGCTGCGAATCAGTGATGCTTTATGTTTTTCAGAGAAATCGCTTGCCAAGTCAATTACATCTTTTTGAACTGCAGCTAAACCCTTATGTGTTATCTGGCCTCTTCAATGTACATGGGTGCAACAAACACCCATGATTGTCCAGTATTGCGTGATGGACAGGAGAGATTGACATCCCTCCCAGAGAGAGACCATATGCAATTTTGTTCCGAAGAACCTTCTGGTCATGGTTCTTTGAACTTTTGCTTTCGTAAGATGTTACAGGCTGGAAAACCCAGGGTTGCACATATCCAAAAACTTATTTTTTTGGGTGGTGTGCCAAAATTTAGCCACAGTAATATCCAGAGATTTTTCCTCCATGACGCCACTACACCATACAATTTCATGAAACTCGAAACAATGATTAGTTTCATGTTTAAACAATGCATTCCTAAGTAATAAGCATAAAATAAATATCCTTTTCCAGATTTTTATTTATTTATTTTTTTTCTGGTTAACGTGAAACATTCCATGTTCTTCACTCTTTATGTCAGGCAGCATAATTAATCCGGGAAATGGAGACATGTAAAGGGCAACAGGAAAACGATGGATTATATTCACATGGAGTCACTTCCTGTGGGAATGGCAGTGACACTCAATGGGGCCACTGGCTGTCATGGGAAGCTTAGCTGGGTATGAATGTCGAACGGACACTCCTACACACTCTCTCTCACTCTTTCTTTTTCTTCTCTTTCTTTCTCTGTGACCTCCTCCCCCTTTCACCCAGTCTCTCTATGACCCCCTGCGATCCATTTTTTTTTCATTCCTCTCCCACACTGTTTCTCCATTTTGTCTGTTTCATATCTATTCTCGAGCCCCTTAATTTTTCCACTCTTGCCCCCTCCCTGGAGGTTTCCAAGGGGTCGTGGGCCTTGTTTAGTGTTTAGCCTATGTGGACTTTCACTTCCTAAAGAATCTCAGTCACTCAGACACACGACGAACGGAGCTCACGTTTTCCATTTCATGTTGTTTCATGTGTCGGGAAAGTTGACTTTATGGAGGTACGGAGTCTCCACCATTCGCTGTAGCTCAGCAAGAATACTGCTACTACTTACAAAAATAATATAAGCCCAACAGTGCCTGCCATAAATCATGGACAGAAATTGGCTTTTTTATAGTGAAAGAACAGTTTAGATTTTTCCCCCTTAAATTTATGGAAAAAAATGCCACAGAAGGAGGGATATTAGATTTTTTACCCCTCAGCAGCACTAATGCTTAAAACTAATTCAAGCAGTACACACTCATTGGTTGAAAAGTAATGCTCAGGGATATTTATAATGTCTTAAGTCTATCACTCTATACATGTATACGGTATACTGTACATCAAGTGCCCGGATAACATTAACATTAATACCACTTTGGTTTTGGGTTGCCCTTGTAGCACTTGAGCAACTCTGGCCCCTTGGAGCGTGGCTTCGTAGGGCCTGTTGGGGGTGTGCCGTGGTGTCTGGGCCCAGGACATTAGTGGCAGGTCCCTTGGGTGCTGTGGTTTACAGAGTGGGTTCCCCATGGATTGGACTTGTTTGTCCACTACATCCCATGGGTGGTCGATTGGATTGGAATCCGTGGAGTTTGGAGGCTGACTCGTGGTCTTGTTTTTTTTTTTTTTGCCTGCTGGGCCCCGTGTGTGCAGTGGGCTGTGGTGCACCACTTCTGGAGCATTTCTATCATGGCCAGCATTGACTTTTTTCAGTAATTTTTGCAGCATCAGCTTTTCTGTGGGATCGACTCAGACTGCGGGCATGGGTGAGACTTGTTGGCCCATCATCCTGTCACCAATTTGCTTGTATATAGTTTGTGATCAATGCTGTTCAGCTTTGTGGTTTTGAGGTTATTAAACCTTTATTTTTTAAACTGTTCTTAATTTCCTTCATTACTATCATTTCAGCAGCCCAGTAGTTATATTTTTTCCAAAGCATGTCTATGACTTTTTTCTTTTTAATCTTGAGTGGACTCAATGCTTTGTACCAAGGCCAGACCTTACAGTGCAGTAAAAGTTATTAACTTCGTATTGCTTCGTTTTTTTATGACTTTCTGAAAGCAGCAGTTGGTGATAGTGCTCTTTGTTTAATCATTGACTGGCTGTGCAGGAGCAAAACATACAGCAGAGTGACGTTTAGGCATTGAGAACCTGAAATCATTCAACCACAAATCACAGTTTTATTGCTTAATGGAGTACGCCAATGGCTCCAGGTGTGTTTTTTTTCTTCTTTTCTTCTACAAAACCATGGTTGTTGCATGCTTGGCGTTAATGGCTTACATTGAACGTTTAATGCACTTGTCCAAAAATGAAGTCTACTTACAGTTATGATGGACTATTATTTGCCAATAAGACCCAACTACTCTGAGTATCTATCCGGTACAAATTCCTTATGTCTGATTTACATTGTGCCGTTTCAGACATAATGTATGAGATGATCCCAGCAAAATATATAACAGAATGTTTGATATCAAGTTTTCTCCATGTCCAATTAAACAATTGAAATCATCTAATGAGTGACTTGTGGTTAAATAAAACCACTACATTCTACGTATGGCATTAACCAGTGTGATCCCATCTTGTGCAGAAAATGGGATTGCTCAAAATTACAACAAGCTACCCCTTGTTATAATAGTAAAACGTTACTGATTTTATGAAGAGAAAACACAGTTTAAGCACAATTTAATATATTTTATTAACCTGTATTATACCTTTGCAAATCACAGTATGAAAGATAGTGTAAGCACGCTGATAAAGTTGTGGTAATTAAAGTCATTAGCTTGTATTTGTATTTGAATTTGATGTAGTCCTATTCTGTCTTTCTTTTGGTGACTTTGAGACAAATACCATAGCAGTAAATAAATACATTTTTTAAAAAGATTTTTTAGTTCTGATATTGCCCTAATTTCTGTCATTGAATGATTTTCTATGAGCTGTGACAACAAAGCCAAGTTTAAAAATCGCTCAGTGTGAATCCAGCTTCAGTTAGTGGAACATTCCACTTGCTTTCAATCGCAATTTTTCATCTATAAAAAGACACTAAAGACAACTGACACTAAAGTAAACATGTTACCACATGTGGTGAGCTTATATTATCCGGAGCTGGAATATACCAATAAAGACTTCATGCAGGTTCCCAGTGTCTGATTCCAGATATTTCAACATCTACACTTTAACTGTGGGGTTTACACTGTTTTTATGCCCTTTCTGTAGCAATACTGGAAATGTCTTAAAACCATGCTTTTCTCTTCTTTCAGCTAAAGCAGTGGTCAGACCAAGTATGAATAAAACAATAATTATGATAATAGTAAACTTTAACAAATAAAAAAATATTTCTAACCACAAAAGTTGATGAAACTTGTAAAATGTCCTTGTCCGTTTGGCTTTTATGTCTGCTCAACATGCACTGGCTACCCTGCATAGGAAGGGAGACAGTGTCCAGGAATGTATCACTATCTATAACATTTATTCAAGAGGAAGAAAAAAAAATCCTTGACAAGTTATAAGATTTACAAGAATTTGGATTATTATCAGGTTTCAAAATAAATGGCATTAATATCCTTGTAGGGGAACACGACAACACTGCATTAGTGGTGCATTAGAGATTCAAAAAGCATTTTGTGTTCTGGAATTCAGCCATCTGGAAGTGTTTAGGGGGTCATTTTTGTGCACAAGTTTTTCTAATAGTGACTATTAATTTTCTACTTTGCCTACTTGAGAATTTTAAAAGCCTTATAAATTTGGTTGAAATGAACAGATCAATGCTTCATTAGTATTACTGTTGATAATGTACAATATGAAACAGTTTGGATTTGTTTACCTATTGTTTATTTTTTAGTCACTGCATAATTCCAAGTGTGGTGTTTTATAGGGAAACATCTTATTAACATATTTTCAGAACTAGTAGTAAAAATGAAAGGTGTGAAAAACTGGTGTACAATTACACATAAACAATTAAGATGCTATGTATGGGCCAAACACTGTGACAGAACTGACTCAAACACTGAGTGAAATGATTCAAACACTGCGACTGAACTGATGAAACAAACACTGTCACTAAACTGATTCAAAAACTCTGACTGAACTGAGTTAAACACAGACGCAACCGATTCAAACACTGTGACTGAACTGGTTCAAACACGGACTGAACTGATTCAAACACGGACTGAACTGATTCAAACACGGACTGAACTGATTCAAACACTGTGCCAACTTGATTTAAACAATGATTGAACTGGTTCAAACATG
>JAQMYL010000021.1:7581595-7599777 GCA_030014365.1 Clarias pachynema | reverse complement strand
ATGACGAGCCGCTCGAAGCACTTCATGATGGTGGGTGTAAGTGCAACGGGACGGTAGTCATTGAGACAGGACACGGTAGACTTCTTGGGCACGGGGACGATGGTGGTGGCCTTGAAGCACGTGGGAACGAGATTGTCCCTGATGAGCAAGCCAAGGGTGAAGGTGACAGTGGCAAGGAAAAACCTTGAGAGGAACCAGACTCAACAGGGAACCCATCCTCATTTGGGTGATAACGAATCGAAATTATATAACATCATGGGTGTTATGCATCTGAAAGTTCAATATAACAGAAGTTCTTCAAATTAACATGAAGTCCAGTTCAGCACAGGGATGAGTCAGCAGGTGCAGATGGGGTCTGGATCACTGGGAGCACAGGACACACATACAGTACTGTAGATGTGATAACCTGGTCAGTCAGTACATTCAGGTCAGCAGCTGATTTTGTTTTATTGCCGCATAACATTCGTAAGTGTAAACCGATGCAACTCCAGATCATAACACATGCCTCCAGAGGCTTGTACAGTGTACACTATGCGTGATGGGTGCATAGGGTCAATCTGGACTCATCAGTTGACATGTCCTCTTTTCATTGCTCCAAAGTCCAATCTTTATGCTCAAATTGAAACCGTGTTCTCCTGAAGTGCTTTAATATAATTTTATTCTGGACACACAGCTGTTTAGTCCTAATTCATAATAATTTCTTTTCCAAGGAGTTGAAGGTTGCGGGTTTTAATAATGTGTTGGTTCTCAAACAAATCCCTACATAAATGTGTATACTTACGTACATGCAACAAGTGCAGAACTGCATGCAAAATCAAGTGACTCTCAATACAGCTGACAAAGCAATGAGTGTGAATGAGACAGAAACACACACACACACACACACATACACACACACGATCCACACTCAATAGACAGTTCTGCTGGGTTGTGTGTGGGCCTGTTAGTAGTAGTGCATTACTGCTTTTTCAGCTGCCTAACACAATGAACAGAATTAAAAGTACAGAAGTCCATTCATAAATGTGACTTTTTTTCCCCCTCAATACTGCCACTCACACACTGCTGGCACTGATCCAAAAGCCTTGACAAAACATCTCGCTCTGTGTCTGGTATTGTCCTTGACAACTGGTAAAGAAATCTGCACACCATGTATCACATTCCAGATCTGCTTTATACGGACACGTACAGAAATTTCAAATTCAAATTCTCATTTTGCCTCAAAATCCTCAGGAGATCATGATTTCAATCCACACCTATTGTTTAGTTCTGATTGTGTAAAGCTGCTTTGCGACAATGACAACTGTTAAAAGCGCTATACAAAGAAATTTGAATTGTATTGAATTGAACTCACTTTCCAAAAACAAAAGGAATGCACTTAGAAAAAGGAAACCACTTGAAACTCGTACGTGACCCCTTTTCGGACCTGCGAGTCCCACAGGAAGTGATGCATATCCATGCAGGAAGTGTGTTTGCATCATAAATAGCTCTTCAGCCAACTCCTCATAAATCTTCCTCATTCATTAGGGAAGTCAAAAAATATAGAGACAGAAAGAGAAAAAGCAGCGTTGCATAACTCAATAACACGCTCATTACATAACAGGATAACAGATAGCGTGTAGTCTGATACAATGAGATGTGATTTCCTTGTTTTCTGTATACAATATATAAATATGGATCCAAACAGGATGGGTCAGAGTGGTTATTGATTAGATGTCCAAGAATGCTTACAAGCTAGTATTGCACACACACTGAATAGAAATGCACAGTAATAATATGATTGTTTCGTAATTGCCAGACTATTCAAACCATCATTTAAACAACATATAAGGATGTATTTTATACATCATTATATCGAATAGTGAGCAGTAAAAGGTGACATGATGTGCTGTTATGTGAAAGTAAGCAAAGCCCTAAATCAGCACACCATGCTGTTTGTTGATTCGTTTCCAATAACGGCACATTTAGATGTGTTTTATTCCTCTGACACTGCAGAAATGTGTCGATAATACAGTACGGTGCAAATGCAAATAACCGCTGTAGAGCAGTAAACAGTAATTCATGAAACAAAGTCAATAATGGTGTGATGATGCTTTGTTTAAAATATAATCTCAGGTACAATTGGTGTGGATTTCTTGTCGCACCTGCTTCTTTCTTCATGCATGCGAATCCCAAAAGATTTATTTATTTATTCATTTATTTATTTATGAAAAGTGTATAAAAGATAATGTGCTGCTTTTTTCCTGTAAGGAACAAATTAAGTTTTTACTGAAATACTCTTTAGAAATCAGAAACATTTTTTGTAATGTTTTTGTAATACTGAAGTCATAAAATAAAAACTGTATAAGATAAATGTATAACTGTACTACATACATTCTTTTAAATGAACAAATGGCAAGTCATATATTTTATTTATTTAGTGTATAGTGACATTTATTTTGTCGAACTTCACCAGACTCTTTTATTATTAAAATGGCAAAAACAGCAGCTTGTCATATTACAGAGAAATTACAAAACCCTCCATCGTCAAGACTTTCCTGTGGTCTGATCGGAAGAAAGAGCTAAAACTGGAAACTCCAAGCATGAATGCATTAACATAAACCTGTGATTTGCATTGTAGTCTGAACTACTTTACAATCTACTGTTATAGAAAATCTGTGAACAGCTTCCGACCTATCAGAATCGAGAATTCAACAAGGCTTACACTGCATTATCTACGTAAGCATAAAATAAATAAATAAATAAATAAATAAATCATTCTATGCTGTCCTCCCACTCTTGGTTTTTAAAATCAATTTTCCTCTTATAGGAGGTTAGATCTAAATCAGACTGAAGGTCCTTAGGGTTAAGGTGTGGAGGAGAAGGAATGTTTCTGCTTTTGCTTATACTGTAATAAAACTGTGCGCCCGTAGTGAATCTGTCTGAGAAATATTGAGCAAGTTACAGAAAAAAATAAACAAATGGAGGGAACATATTTGCCATCATTTAAAATTTTTATTTATTTATGTTGGCAAAAAGTTTGGTTAACAGAATAAAACACCTGTACCTGTGTTAGTGTTATTAAAGGGAATTTTACAGTAGGGTTCAGAGAAGGAGTTCAGATTTTGACATAAATTTGATGCCTACTGTATATCGACAACGGGAACAGAAGCTGGTTAAGTTTTAGAACTTACTAGGTTTGATGTATATATTCTTATATATAAAAATATGGTAATGCATTAACTAAGTTCTGATATGTTTGTCAATAGTGGTGAGTTTGATTCATTCCAGATGAACATAGAGATACACATACAGTACTAAAGTCTTGAGCCCCCCTCATTTCTTCAATGAAATTAAAATAAATTAAATCATGTAGATTTAATTAAAGAAATGGGAACAAATGTTTTATTGCAACAGGCTGCAAAGTGCCTAAAGATACAATTTGAAAATTGCTTGTTTATGCAATAGCCTCAGCAGCAACCTCATTTCCCCTCTTGTCTGTTCCAACCACACAGCATTCAGTATCACCAGTATCACACTGGTTCATGCCTTAGGTTAGATTTTTTTTTAATACTTAAATGATTTGTAGGTCTTTGTGTGGCTTACCAAAACAAAAACATTCCTTTGAATCTGCTCAGGTACAGGGACTGGACTGAAAATGAGAGTCATAAAAGTCCTCCAAGAAGCCTGGAAAACTCTTCCTGAAGACTACATTAGAAAAATGATGAAGAAATGGGGCGACCTTAGCAAGAACTGTATATGCCCACATATTAAAGTACCAGCATATCATTTATAAAGCAAAGTATTCAGTAACTACACTAAAACAATTTGGAAAGGTAAGAATATATGACTAATTTAGCAAATATACAGAAATCAGGAAAGGGAACTTTCAATTTTTGTTTAATGACCCACAATAATTTGTTTCAAATCTACTTTGAGTATAAATAATAATACCTAAATTCTTCAATATGTAAAGGACTGGATCAAAATGTGTGCATCAAGATATTTTATAATTTATTGATAGAGAAAAGTAATTGTAACTAATAAACTTTTTTTATTGCGTCTGTGACATAAAGTACAGAGCATGAGTTAGAGCTAAATAAAAATAAACTGTCTGCATCCGGTGGCATCGAGTCATTTCCCTTCTCCCTTCTCCTGCAAGGGGTTCAATGAGTGCATCAAATAAAACAAAACACAAGGAAAAGAAAAGTGACTACACCAAATAAAAGAGAGTACTTTAGCTACTGTAGATGTTATTCTATAAACATGGCTTCACACAAAATTTCAATCATAGTACATTTTTTGGGCCAAATCCAAATATCTAGGACCATGAGTAATCTCACTCACTCAAACTAGAATCCTTTTGGGCGTTTAGTGATACTTTCGGGTTATGTGATCTAAATATAGAACTAATAATAATGAATGGATTACACAATACGATATGTGTTATAATATAGAATGCTATGATTTAAAAATCTGCAGGATCTGTAAGGATAAATGTTTAGTAAAATAAAAACCACAAACATGTGGAGGTTTCCAAATCCCGCATGAATTTCTCTCTACATCCCTGATCTGAATTGTGTGCAGATAGAACTAAAACAATGGTGCTGGATTTCATTCTGTATAGGAGCTTGAATAACCGTTTCACATCAAATTCAATCCAGGACTTGGACTGAAACACTGCATACCTGATTGAATCATGCCGGCTGTGCAAAAACAAATAAGCAAACCGCATTTACAACTGTGCTAATGCACTTTATTTGATTCACATGGAAATGAATGTACATTGAGGTAAGATGTTTCATCTGTACGAAACCAATTTACAGCTTTGAATTCAGTTAATTTCACAAACCTTTTTACTCTTGTTCTATTGGTAGATAATGTTTCTTATTTTAATTTGTTTCTAGAAAGAAAAATCTATTATTGTTTAATTTTAGCGCAATGGTTAAAACGTGTAAAAAAAACACAATAAAAACCCCTGTTGAATACATTTAGGTGGTATAGTGGTTGGCAATGTGGCCTCGACCTCCAGGGTCAAGGGTTCGATTCCCGCCATGAAGTTTGCATGTTTTCTTAGTGCTTGTTGGGTTTCTTTTCACAGTCCAAATACATGCAGATTAGCATTCTCAAATTTCCAATAATATGTGTGTGTGTGTATGCCCTGCAATGGATTAGCACATTGTATAGTAAGTCTCAACTTTATTAATGGGTTTTTAGGCTCGTATTCTGACCATAAAAGCAGCTCTCCTATGGATATAAATCAGGGCCTGAGCAAATGGCATAAAACCAAGATAAGTTTCAGTATCCAAGATAAATTCAGATGACATTTGGTTTGGGGAATTAAAGTGTGGTTTATATATTGGTTTGGCTATGTATAAAACTATTTGACCCCTCAGATATGTTAGTGATTCCCAGTGTGTACAGAGTTGGATCGTAGGGTTTATCTGTGCTGAGAGAAACATCCTGAATGTCCCTCTATAGAGATAATAGGGGTTTCATTTGACATGTACATTGGATGGATCGATGGATGGATAGATAGATAGATAGATTCTATAGTGATCCCAAAGGAAATTTCAAACATCCAGTAGCAAAGGAAAGGAACACAACAAGCATGCAGTTACGATTGCATCATGCAGAGCACACTGCCAAAAAAAACCACACACGCAGTACACATGTGGGAGATGACCAATGCTACTACAGGAGAGACCCATGGCTCTACAGGAATGACTAAGAAAAGACAAAATACAACTTTAGCTATACCAATTGAAAAGTTATATCCGAGCATAGAGTGAGTGGTGCAACATGCAGGTGCGGATAAGGATGCTTGATAACTGGGGGGGGGGGTGTTATGAAGGAGCGCTACATGCTTAACAAAGAATTTATAGTAGCAGAATGGCCATCACTCCAAGAATCCCAATCCATGTCTTGTGGCACCAGAAAGAGATGTTTAAACAACATATGACAAAGGATTTTCTGATTCTGTCAGTAGAGCAGCTTTCTGATAGAAGTCTTCCATTGAACATGCTCTTCTGCTTGGCCCAAGCTCCATACAATGGGTTGGACATGATGGACAGAAAGGTCCTCCTTTCCTGCACAGACTCCAGTGAATCCAACTTTAAGCCAACCATGGATTCCACTCTGCTAACAACCTTGTTCAATCATGTGGCATCTCTGCTTTTGATATACTATTTGCAAATGGTATGCCAAGCTAAACTGAACTGTGATGTGAAATTGTGAAAATACCGTGGCATTGGGTACTGGATATGTGAGACAGCAGCCTGTCATAAATCATCCTGTATAATCTATCCTTGAGACAGGACCTTTGGGAGGAAAAGAACAATATTACTTGGCAGCAGAGTTTACTCTACTTTTAGTTTATACCTTTGAGTTACAATTACAGATTTCATTAGAATATTAATAACTTAATTCAAATATAGAAAGAATGCATGTTTCTTAAAGTTAAATACTTTTTTAAAAGAACATTATTAGTAGTAGGTTTTCACTTGCAACATAAATCACAGCAAAATATGCTATGAATATGCTTTAATTGTCTAATAAGAATAAAAGAACCTATTATTTCCAAAAAATTAATTGTTAATTATAAAGTCAATCCTTGAAATAATTAATAATCTTTCTTACTCTGTTTTTATTAGCATTCGTATAGTATTGAAAAGCATTGCATAGTACAAAATACATGAGTGTAGTACACAACATAGTACATAAATAGTGTATATGGACATAATTTTCTAATCAAAATGTAGGCACCAAAATGTATTGCCATTACTGTGACTGCAATTATTTCCCTTTGTTTTCCAATTGAAATATCCCCATCATTTAGCATGGCTAGAAATGAAGACTCTCTCTCTTTTACAACAGTAAAGTAAAGCATATACTATACTGATCTATACTATACTATACTATACTATACTATACTATACTATACTATACTATACTATACTGTAGTGTAATGTAGTACAGAACAGTACAGTACAGTATATACTAGCCTGTTCTGTATTGTACTATACTATACTACTGTTCTGTATTGTACTATACTATAGTGTATTGTAGTACAGAACAGTACAATATAGCATATACTATACTGTTCTGTACTATCCTATTCAATACCATACTATAGAGTAGTGTAGTGTAGTACAGAATAGTACTGTACAGTATATACTATACTGTTCTGTTCTGTACTATACTATACTATACTATACTATACTATACTATACTATACTATACTATACTACAACATAGCATAGCATTGTATGTAATTCCATAGTATACAATAGTGTAATATAATTATTTTTTTTCCCTGGTGTGTATGTGTGTGCGCATTTTATCCTTCAGCAGGTCAATCTTATAATACTGCATAGAGGAATAAAGCATGGCATATCATATAGCACTGTATAACTCAGAATAATAGAGTACAGTGTAGCGAGAAATGTTTGCTTTGCAAAGTCTCCACGAAAAATCTCATTGAGAAAGTGCAGTCTTTCTCTTTTTGCTGTTGGAACGATTTGTTTCCAGGGTTGTACCATATCTCACTGTTAAAGTAACAACTGTTCAAGGTTGCCATCATTCATCATTTTTAGGTTTGGTCGACAAACGACACACACACGGAGCGGCCGGCTAGAAGGTGTGTGCATTATGGCAGGGGAAATGGGCTGTGGAGCGGATGTGGAGAGGGAGAGGAAAGCGGCCCTGCAGGGTCAGGAATGTGGCAGCAGGGGAGGCTGGGAAAGGGGAGGTGGTTATCTCAGCTCTGTTGGGATGCACTTCCTTTAAAAAGAGGGAAGAATCCATCAATTGTGAGAGATGAACAAGGGTCACACAGGTGAATACTACTACTACTGAATACTCTCTCTCTCTCTCTCTCTCTCTCTCTCTCACACACACACACACACACTATTTATTTACTTAATAAATTAAGATATAAACCATGCTACAGTAGTACATATAGTTAAACTGAGAGACATCTTATTCTTATCTTAAAAATTATGTTCATTTTCATGAATCAGACCAAAAAAGTGAGATGTGAAACAGTGGTATTGACTAAAGAACTGCTCACGTTGAGACTATAGGAAATAGGAATTTACATTGGCTGCGAGTCATGGATATAAAATATTGAAGTTGAGTGCTGTCATATTGTCAGGCTTGAGAACTGTAAAAGCCCAAAGAGTGCTATAAAATGCTGAATATCATGCTTTCATAATGTACCGGTTACAATATACTGTATATATACACACCATACACCTTCTCTTTCAAGGCAAATCCAGTAATAAATAAAATAAATAAATAAATAAATTGGATTTCAAGCAACATAATTAGTAGATTCAGGGGATGCTATCATACATTCAGTGGATTTGTGTTGTTAATCTTTTATTTCTGCATCTGTAATTATGATCGAACATAAGCAACGTAAATAAGCGAGTATGTTTTATTTATACAGCACATTTTAAACAACACAAGTTAACTAAAATGCTGTAAACACAACAAGACATTGATTACTATAGACTATAGGTTGTATGAATGTATAGTGGTTAGTGCTGTGGCCTCACACCTCCAGGGTCCAGAGTTCAATTCCTAATTCCTTCAGGTCTGTGTGTATGGAGTTTTGCTTGTTCTGCCCGTGCTTGGTGGGTTTCCTCTGGGTACTCCGAATTAACTCCCACAGTCCAAAGACATGCAGATTAGGATTAACTGGAGTTTCCAAATTTCCCCTCGTGTGTGTGTGTGTGTGTGTGTGTGCCCTGTGATGGATTGGCATGTACCCCTGTCAATTTACACACACACAATTTATAAATCATATATATAAAAAAAGAGCATATAGCTAACATGCATCTAACATCACACCATCTGACTGACTGATACATGAAAACATTGATTGGGATATAATTATTTACCAAATATTGGTGTGTTGTTATTAAATGTAACTGGACACACATAAATGGTCTGGCACTGATGAGACCTCTACTGTAACTCAACTCAATATAAATATACGTTATGCACAGTAGATGTAAATAACCTCCATATTGGCCTGTCACTGAGGTTGTTTGCTTTCATTCCTGCAGGTTTATAGTATATTATGTTGCTCAGCTGGAACTTTTTCATATACAGTGGAAATGAAGGAAACGCCACCAGCTGTGTCCTTATAAAAGACAGAATGGATGACTTAGTAATGCCAAATAAAGAGCCCTCTATGCTTCTCTCTCTCTCTCTCTCTCTCTCTCTCTCACACACACACACACACACACACACACACACACACACACACACATGCTCCCACACCACAGGCTCCCCTTCGCATCAGCACTCAGCACAGGTTTCCAAGGTTACCAGAGTGTAAGGATATGAACGTGTTAGATCGTGACCGTCGCATTCCCCGTCAGATTGCACACCAGTCTGCACTCTCTCTTACCCTCTCCTTCTCTCTCTCTCTCTCTCTCTCTCTCTCTCTCACCCACACACAGACACACATACACACACAAATATATACAGTATGCACACACTAACACTTCATTCATATATATTTTTTTATTGTACTATACACATCCTGTACCTCTCTCTCTTTACATCTCAGTCTCTCCTTCTGGCTCTGTTGCTCACTCTCGTAGTGACTCACTCTTACACATACATTAAAGCACAGAAGATTTACTCGCTCGAACTACTTTGTAAATATTCCACACATCCTTCATTCACCAGAAGTACTATTAAAAAAAGGATTTTTTTTTTTTTTTTTTTTTACACATTTTGTAGTTTTTGAAATTCTAGTTAAGAACAATTCCAAATCTGAGCCATCAAAGAGAAAATAAATAAATAAATGTATAATAAATAAGAAATAAATATGTTACAATAATAAATACAGAAATACATATTATTTATTTTTTTCCAAATATAACATAAAAATGTTAAATAAAAATGAGTACAATGAAACATAATAAAGATACATATTTTAAAATAATATATTTTTCATTTCCATATGGATAAAAAAAAAACACAAAACCAGAACTTTACTGTAGCAATCCTCATTAAGGAGATTTTTCTTTAAATGTTGCTGATGGGGTAAAAGTGTACAATAATAATGTGAGTAAAAACAAGATGCTAAAACAGTTATAATATATATAATTAATAACTCATTTTAGTTTTGTTCTGATGAACTACTGCAAGCTGGAATCTATTTATTTTTATGTTTTATACCACAATGCTATTCTTGATGCTCATTGGTCAGCATTATTCTGACAGCAGTTGTGGCTACAATGCAAATCCCTGATTTATATTAATGCACTTGTTCTTGTACGTTATTATTTCTACAATAATCACTCAAAGACTTTTCTGGTGTATGTTCCACATAAACAAATTAAAATAATATTGTTTGTTAATTTTGGGTACCTTAAAATTTTTAGTATTTAATAATCAGTTTGAAAGGAATGTCTGGCGTTAGTCTTTATTGTACCACCAGATGCAGCGTTACATTTTTCAACCCATGTCTTTAAGAATTTTTTTTTTGCTACATTGTTAATAATCTGTTCATACTAAGAAAAGAATGAGAGTTTATAGTGGATATAATTCCTCAATTTCACACAAGAACGAGTGCTGTCGTGCTGAATATCAGCACAGCAGTAATACGGCAGTAGGCCATAACCTGAGGTCTGAAGTTATTATAATAACAGCTGCAATATGACCTCGAGTGTGATATTGCTTTTATACAACAGTTCCACGAACAGCATTTATTATTAACAGATTATAGTATGTTTGTTTATTTAACAAACATGCTGGGGTAGCTCAGTGGTTAAGGCATTGGACTATGGTTCGGAAGATCCCAGGTTCAAACCCCACAACCACCACGTTGCCACTGTTGGGCCCTTGAGCAAGGCCCTTAACCCTCAACTGCTCAGATGGGTAATGAGATAAAAATGTAAGTCGCTCTGGATAAGAGCGTCTGCCAAATGCGATTGGTGACAGTGAGCAGCTGAGAGTTATTGTGATTAACAGGGGTGAAAATCATTTAAAATGATGGCAGGGTACTACTGGTACTATGTAGCCAAAAGTTGAGGAGAGTAAACCATGGAGGTGATGGACAGTCCTAAGAAATGTATGAGATTTTAAAAAGATTTCCAAGAATTCTGCTTTAGAATGTCAGCTAAATTCTTGGGTTCCAGGTTTGAATCTCAAATAGCGTTAAAAGGAGACCATTCTTCATTATAATGGGTTTAATCCCTTGTTCCACACACCAAGTAGTGCCCTTGATCAGGGGTTAGAGAGGGATTTGAGATTCAGCCCTGTGTTAGCAGCTAGTTAGCTTTGTAGCTTAGCTGAGATGAACATGTTTCTGTACTGTATATTTTAATGGATACCGAAACTGTTGTGTAATGTAAGCTATAATCAAAAGCTACTTGTTTCATATATAGATACTGTAACCTATTTACTAGCTGGGTTAGTAGAGTATTTGGTTGTCTGATATCCATATAACCATAAGACCTTTATTATATCTATTGACAGCCAAGCCAAGCAAAATATTGTAATATTATACTTGTGTTTATATAACAAGACTTTATCATAGTGCTCCTGTATTGGAAAAAAATGTCATATACTCTATAAATTATTATAATTAACACACAATTACCTTTCAATTACAAAGTGAATCCTACATTGTATCTGCAGAACCATCTGTATTTCTTGCTCTTTTAATCAAACAGTAGCAGATGTTTTTATAAGACAATTTTGTCTTTTTAGTTAGTGTCAGTGTTTGGCAGCCAGTTTAGACAGAAGTGTAGACATCACAATGTAATAATGTATTATTCTATTAACAGAATAAATGTAGCAAACATGTACATTATATATACAGTGTCTTGCAAAAGTATTCATAGCCCTTTTCCACATTTGGTCACGTCACAACCACAAACATATTGTAGATGTATTTTATTGGGATTTTATGTGATAGATCAACACAGCGCCACACGTAATTGTGAAGTGGAAGGGAAGTGATAAATGGTATTCCATAAAATCCCAATAAAATGTATGTTCTATAATCCATTTATATTTGTTGTTCAAAGGGTGATATATACATATACAGTACATACATATACATATAAATATGTGTATATATATAATGTACAGCAATAAATTTACTATTAAAATATTTATACATACATTTATGCATATGTAAGTTTTTCTTTTAAAATATATATATATATATATATATATATACACACACACACACACACACACTGATGCTCAAACCTAGTCTTAGGTCTTACGGTTTATAATTTCATGTACTCTAGTGACAAGATAGGTTTAACTCCAGAAAGGGATACTGTAGGGATTTTTGTCATGCTGTCCATCTGTCATCTAATTCAACAGAGAAACATGAGATTGATGAAGATGCAAGACTTACCCCTGGAGGATGCGAATTATTTTGGCCTACATGGAAATGATGACTGTATTTCTCACTTATTATCAACTTGAAGGCTTCATAATGTCTAAATACTGTTTAAACCCTGTTAAAACTCTTGGAGCCTGGCACTGTAAATGCAGCTTTATCCATGGTTAATATAATTACAACTAGGATCCTGTGGATTGCATGTTGGAAGTGATGATATTTCTTAAAAACATGAGGATACGAAGCACACATCTCCTCACTTCCCAAAAAAATAAGCATTATTGTATTTCAAATGTGAAAACCAGCCATCTGCTTGTCTATTTGATAGCTAATGGATTTGGATAATAGAAGGGGTGTTCAAGTCAAACTGGGAATTGTGATTTCTCTTTTTATTTCGTACAAATTAAGACATAAAATCGATTAATTCCAAGCACAGTATGGTGACGAGACGCTTAGCCACAGCAAAACATTTTAATAGCGTAAATGTTTTAAAGAAGGCCTTACGTCCGTGAATGATGGTTCTGGCTGAGGTGTCTTGGAGCTCACTGAACAATCTGCTTTTCTTGTGTACATGTAGGGAGTGGAACATCTGATCCTCAAAAATCAACAGATAACTCAGCACCAACTTGCAGAAAAAATTCATCTGTCTGTAGGAACTGTTCACACAATCATTCACCAACACCACTTGAACACTAAAGGAACTCGGCTGGGAGTTATCACCACGTCCTCCATACCGTCCTGAACTCACATGTTTGGGCCATTAAGGAGTTCCTGGGAGGCCAGCGTCTCAGACATGAAGCAGACACTCTGATCATGGCTTTGGCGTTTGGAGCAAAGTTTCTACCTTGATGGTATCCAAGCACTAGTGAAGCGCTGGAATAAGTGCATCAGTGTAGCAGGAGATTGTATAGAGGAATAAAGGAAGTTTTTAACTCTCAGAAGTGTTCTTTTATTCTGCATGAATCAAAAGTGTCAGTTTGACTTAAACACCCCTGTAGTAGACATCAGACTTTCCTCTCATAATAAAAGCTGCCTTGATTTCCTTCAGGTTCCCTCTGATAACCAACAGATGTACTGAATGTAGACACCGGGGAAGATCGCAGAACGAAAGTGAGTCAGTTTAGGAAAGAATTGAGTAACTTCACAGAATCCAAACAGCCTTGTGTACTAAAACTAACAGTACACACTCTCAAAGAGGAACAACAATTCAAGGCTGGCCATCGGGACACAAAATTTATGGCTTTAGACATTTACTGTTATGGTTGTTCGGATCCAGCTTTCCACATGTAAATAATTTAGATATCTTACAAGACAGATCAGGGGCTAATACTTTACAGTTGTTAGCTAATGTGCATTAAAGGTATCTAAAAGTCAGCTTTTGCTAACCTTGCACTTAGAATGAAATAAAATACTTTTTCATTAATGTATAAATCATTTTTAGCTCACATTTACTCCACTCAGTTACCTAAGCATATTCACCCCATGAAGTATTTGGGTTAAAGAAAAGGAAGGTAGATGGTCCTTATTTCCCCCCAAGATCATGAGAAGAAGAATAGCAAGATGATGATGATGATGACTATTTTTCTTCTTCTTCTTCTTCTTACTATCATTATTATTACTATTATTAGGGCCAAGCACTATGACATGCACTGGGACACATTTAGACTTGTTTAGACAGTTATTGGAAGACATTTGCAAAACGCACCCAATGATGCACCCAATTTTGATGTACTGCTCCTAGGGGATTTATATACGATTACCAACAAACCAGACCTATACGATCTCAATACATTGAGGATGCAAAATTGTGGAGGGATTTTTGATATCTCAAATGAGTCAGCCGTAACAACGCCTTAAACCTATGCCAGAAATATTAAGTAACATCATATTGAATGTGTCATATAGTGGGATGTTTTTTTTTTTTTTAGCAGCTGTAGCTTTTTGGAGGTCTAGACATAAAATCCCCCCTTTTTTTAAAAAGAAAAAAAAGTGATAATGGTCTTGGTATGTCCCATTTAAATGCATGCACCCACTGTGCCCCTTCCTTTGTGGTGCTCCCAAGTGGCGATGGCACAGGGTGCTTGGGCCCGCTCATCGTTGCTTGCAACTATTGTATAATATTGTAAATAATATTGTTATTATTATTATTATTATTATTATTATTATTATTATTGTTATTATTATTATTATTGTTATTATTATTATTATATTGTGATACTGAAGATATTATAGATATATCTACAGTATATAGATAAACGATCTAACATCTATAAAGAAACAACAGATATAGTGTTACATAGTGTTGAAAATTGCTGAAATATATACACTGTAAGAGGCACTCTGATACATTTGCCAAATATGTTAACAGGCTATCTTCAAGCACAATTACACAACTGGACCATTTGTTCATTTGTTTATTTCTTTACCTCTAAATGATCAGATCAGACATATCCAATAAGATATAATGCACATTTTCAAGACCTTCTTGATACTCTACTTGGTTAAAAGTATTTGCACACCTTACTCATTGTGCTTTTTTGAACATCCCTTTCCAGATTTATTTCCTTCTCTACTTTTGTAATAACCTCTAGTCTTCTGTAAAGAAGTCATTCCACTAGATCTTTGAACATAGCTGTAGGGATTTGTGTTCATTCAGCTACAAGAGTGTCAGTGAGATCAGCCCCTGATGTTGAGTGAGGAGGTCTGAGGTGCAGTCAGTGTTCCAGCTCATTACAAAGGTGTTTAGTGGTTCTGTGCAGGACACTCGAGTTCATCCACTCCAACTTGAACACGGCATGTTTTCACGAGTGCTGAAACAGATTTTGGCCTTTTGGGTTCAGTCAAGGAAAGCTGTAGTGTTACAGCATAAAAAAAGACATTCGGTACAATTGAGTGCTTCCAACACTGTGCCAACAGTTTGGGGGGAAACGCTGCACCATGGATGTTCACATACTTTTGATATATAGCGCATCTAAAAAAAAAAAAAAAAACATATAAATGTAACATTGTATTCATAAGGTGCCAAATCCGATGTGTTCACTCACTCATTCTCTATACCACTTATTCTGAACTATGTCCTGGAAGGCCTGGATCTCTAGAGGCACTAGGTGGGGTACACCCTGGATGGGGCGGCCAATCCACCACATGGCTCAAGTGTTCACACTGTGGGTAATTTGGAAACACCAGTTAGCCTAATCTACATGTGGGAGGAACCCGGAGTACCCGAAGGAAACCCAAAGAGATGCAAACTCCATGCACACAGACCCGAGGCAGGAATCATGAGCACCCCTATGTGGACCCGTTTTTCAAAGGACATTTATTTGTAGACTAGTTTTCTTGTGAGAACTGGGAAAATCAGTCAAATGTGGGCACTGGCCAAATGTTACATAAGGTGTTTAAGATTTAATGTAAGCGAGTTTAACCAGCATTCATATCTTGATTGGCACATCTACCAATATTTAATGTTAAAAAAAAAAAAAAAAACTCATTCTAGTGTACACCTACATGTTGGTATATCTGGTACTGTAATTAATTAATTCATTCATTCATTTACTTATTTACTAAAATAGTATGATGGCTTAGTGGTTAGTACTGTAGCCTCGTACCTCCAGGGTTGAAGGTTCGATTTCCATCTCATGTTCCATCTCGTGTGTGTGTGTGTGTGGTGTTTGCATGTTCTCTTGGTGGGTTTCCTCCAGATACTCTGGTTTCCTCACACAGTCCAAAGACATGCAGATTAGGATAATTGATTTTCACAAATTGCCTATAGTCTGGTAGAATGAGTGTGTGAGTGTGTGTTGTGTGCATGTGTGTCCTGCAATGGACTGGCACCCTGTCCAGGATTTATCCTGCCTCATGCCTAAAGTTTCCTGGGATAGGCTCCAGGCTTCCTGTGACCCTGTATAGGATGAGCAGTATAAAAGATGAGCGAATGAATGAATGAATGAATGAATATTAAGTTTAAAAGAAGCAGAACTTTCACTCGTCAGATTCTAACAGAGGAAACAGGTTTTACTGTGAATGAAGATTATCCAAGCAAAAAAAAAAAAAACATTCTACAATGTATATGCAGGGCAGGTCAAGGTATAGATCACCCTGACAAGGCTGCGGAGAAGAGTGAGCTCCTCTATCCTGTTTACTTTACAGGAAGACAGCAGTGTCTTCCTCATTTATCTCCTCTCTGTATCCTAAATTTCATTACTGCATCTGCATGTGTGTGTGTGTGTGTGTGTGTGTGTGTGTGTGTGTGTGTGTGTGAGAGAGAGAGAAATGTTAATATTTACTGATCCCTACTGAGAGTTCATGGTGCGCTCATCCAAAATAATAGCCCCAGTGTTGTGTGTGTGTGTGTATGTGTGTGTGTATGTTTGTGTGTCGTCCTCCTGTCATGCTATTAATAGCCCCAGTCTACAAGTATCACTGAGCCGTGCCACAACATGGGAAATGAATATTCCGAAGTCTTTCGGGTGTTTTCAGAGGGCGTTTGGGCAAGGTCACAGCCACCCATGTGGCACGCAGCGAGATGCTTAACAGCCTTGAATAAAGGTTCTGTATTACAATACTAACCGCATTAAAACTGCATTAACCTCATTCCACTGACTTTATTTGCTAAATTCGATCTATAACGTGCAGGTGCGTTTTTTTTTTTGCCATTCGAGCCGTTTACGTGATGAGGCTAATGAGCCGAGGGAAACGCATGATCCGTATTGTTGCTTTGATTCAAATGAGTCGACTTCACCTGAGCTCTTAGTGAAGAGCTCAGGCATTTAAAGTTGAAGCCACTTCCCACACGTCATAATAACAGCCTTTGCATTACTGTACCTCGTCTGACTTATTTTAGTATCTCCATCTGTAAAACAGTTTCTTTCTGTGTAAATATACATTTAACCTCATAAATCCCAGAATTACATTAAATTCCTTCCGGTCACAACTACAACATTTTCCTCATTCGATCCACAGTAGTTACTGAATAATTTATAGTGTTACTGAGATGAATAACTGAATAAAAAAAAAAAAGCTACACTGGACCAGGTCGA
This sequence comes from Clarias pachynema, assembly GCA_030014365.1. Lineage (NCBI taxonomy): Eukaryota > Metazoa > Chordata > Actinopteri > Siluriformes > Clariidae > Clarias > Clarias pachynema. The sequence continues at coordinate 7,582,383 of JAQMYL010000021.1, read as the reverse complement.
TTCCAAGTATCCATGTCCAGTGTTCCCAGAATAGGGTCAGAATCCACTGTTACACTGATGGAGATAAATAATGCATGAATTATGGGTTAAATATGACCTACAGTAAGTGCTGAAAATGAAGGTGTGTTAAGAAAAAAAAAAAGTTAAAGTTTATTAAAATTCTTTAAAAAAAAAAAAATCAAAATCAAAATCATTTTATGAACTTGAAAGAAGAATTTTGAAAATACTAAAGAAAGAAAAATCAGCAAATAAAATATTTAACAGTGCTCTTCTTATTGTATTTGTGTGTGCGTCATTCTACAGAAAAGGTGGAATTTAGGTGATAAAAATCTTCTGAAATGTATTTCTTCTTTCACACCTAGATCTTCTTTAATAGCAATAACTCACTTTTAAACTTCATGAATATGTTTAACTCACTTTTAAACTTTTCATGAATACTTCATGAAAACTTTTTCATAAAAGTTTAAAAGTAAGTACTGTCATTGGTGTTATTGTGAAGAGAAGTAACTCTCAGGGAGTTTTTCCATGCCACTGTCGCAGTCGTCCTCGGCTTGCTCATCAGGGACAGTCTTATCATCCTTACAAGCTTAAATAACTATTTTGATTGTGTAAAGCTGCTTTGCGACAATGTCAATTGTTAATGGCAGTATACAAATAAAATGAAATAAAATTTAAGTAACATCAATGACAAATTAGAAAAAAATCTGAACTGTTCATAAAAATGTCTAAGACCACATGGTTTTCAGTCATGTCAAAATCAATTAATTATTAGATGTAATCACTTTTTA
>JAQMYL010000021.1:7557055-7568559 GCA_030014365.1 Clarias pachynema | reverse complement strand
AGCCTAAGAATTTCATTACGGTAATGATGCCTCATTGTTATCTGTATATGACAATAAAACTTGAAACTTGAAACTTGTTCCTCTCTTTTGGGGTCAGTAAATGTGCTGAGGTGCGACGGACACATCAAGCAATAATAATTTTTCTTTTAATTCATCATAAAAATTAACAATTTGGAAACTCATCTTAAACCTAACATTATGGTCAATATTTAAAGAAAATAACATTGTATTATTGTGTTTCATAAGAACTTAATTGAACATATAGGATATAGTAGAGAATTTGTGGTCAATGTTTAAGTGGGATATTGGATTTGTTTATTTGAGTTGTACAACATTTAAGTAATTTAACTTAAAGAGATGGTACTGTCTATATTCATGTATCTGAGTTCTTTTGTGGAGTATTTGAGTTGTATACAGAAGGATTTGAGTTCTACAGTACTAAACTGTAGGTGAATTTTTATGTAATATATAAAAGCATTGACTATGTAAATTTGAGTTTTATTGTAAAGTATTAAAGTTGTCTCAGAAAGGAGTTGAGTTCTAGAACATGATGGCAATATTTCTGTAATGTTGTAGAGTGTTCACATTCAAGAATCAGAGTTCTTTTGTAGAACATTTGGGTTTTATATGCAAGGATTTGAGTTCTATAATAGAATATTTTAACTCAATATTTGAGTAATGGGGTATATAACAATGTACAATACTGTACAATATTTTTGCCGGCTCACACAAAACATAAACATATTATAAAATAGGCAGGAAACCAAACTACAGTACACCTACATACTGTACATGCAAGTAGTCCCTGAATAAAATATTTGACCAGACAATCACCTTATATTGATTTATTTTATATTTGCTTGATATTTGTTAAAATGTATTGTATTACATGCTCTTCTGTAGTCTTTGTTTTTTCAGTGTTAAAGACACTTTTGTGCTGTTAAAGTCTTAAAACTGATAGTAGCATTCTTATCTCTCCTTCATTTTCATTCACTCATGGGCTGTACCACTTTAACCAGTGTACAGGGTTGCAGGGGGCCTGGAGCTCATCCCAGGGGTACACACACACATATAGACACTCCAGGTAATTTGGTAACACTAATTAGCCTAATCTGCATGTCTTTGGACTGTGAGAGGAAACCAGAGCACACGGAGGAAACCCACCAAGCACAGGGAGAACATGCACACTCCATGCACACAGAGACGGGAATCGAACCCGGACCCTGGAAGTGCGAGACGACCCCTAAACCACCTCATTCCTTTTTGTTATTCAAGAGCTACAGCATAATAACAGATCATTCTCTTGTATGGTGGATGCTCCACTAAATGCACACAAATAACAAAAGACTATTATTATTTTTTCACATAAAAAAAAAAAAAAAAATTGTTTGTTTGTTTGTTTGTTGTTGTTTATATATATTATAGGAGAAGTCTCCAGTATCGATGGTTTGTAACGGTAAGTGTTTCACCTTAGAAAAGCCTACAAGACAGATAATTTTGTACTTCTGTGAATCTTTTGTCAGATTATATCTTAAGCATGAAATTCTCTTAATGAATATTCCATAACATTAATTATAAATGTCTAAAAGCATGACCTATTCAAAAATGGGCCACATGCAATTTCTGTCAGCTATTTTTTGATCATATCCATGATTTGTTTTCTTATTTCTCAGTTTGTAACTCGTTCATTTCTGGAATTCATCATTTTTTTCCTCTTAGGTAATATGAGAAAAAAAAACAAGTCAGAGAAAGAAAGTTTGTCTGATGCACAGAAACATAATGTAAAAAATAAGGGAAAAATGCATCATATTTAGATTATAATAATGTATAATAAAACATAGGGTATACATATAATAAGGGTCTAAAACCATATAATTTTTAGATGATTATTATATGGCTTTATAATTATTTAGACCATGATTAAGACTATAAAACCTCTGCTTTGGCCATCCAGGGCTTACGATGAGTGTGTGTTTTTAGAGATTTCACAGATTTAGTGAGAGAGATGAATGACTTCTGAGCCGTTTTATGTGTAATTGCAATGAGCACTATCCAGAAAACCCACTATCCAGTTATATAAAAAAAATAAAATAAATCAACTTCCAGAAAAATCAAGAAATCTAACATATGGAGGGACTCCATGTGCTATCAAACCACTTTTATTTCTTTAACTGTGGGTCCTGCTGCTGACACGGCATTCAAGCGTTACAGATCTTTTGCTAATATTGCACTTTTTATTTTCCTGTAAGACTGTTGCTCATATTCTGGAAGATCACAAGTTTACTTTAGTTCTTCTTCTCCTACTTCTTCTTTTTCTTCTTACTACCATTTCTTCAGTGGCATTGCCTCATTAGGCTCACCTGGGTAAGAACAGATTGGTCCGGGTAAGAACATTTGGTGCATCTGGCAATGACTTTTCTTACTTTTTCTTTTAAAAAGTAAATTAAGCGAAACTTTAGAAGAAAGTTGCTGCATGAGGCCCAGTGTGTCCATTGGTGACCCAGTGTGGTATAAAACCCTTGAAGACGGTGCTGTTATGATGGGCTTTGTGTTGTGCTATAATCACACGACCCCTTCGTGTATAATTCCCTATAACAGCACGGGTCGTTACGTTTTATACGTTACTTATTCAAGTTAACAGGATAAGGGGACTCATAAACGGACCAATGTACTTGATTTAAAAGAGTGTAAATAAATAAAGACATAAACATCTTCTGTGTAAAAAGAGAAGCATTACGCTGAGGGGGACCATTTGGTGTGATTACATTAAATAAGTATTGGCCGCTGCAAATTCCACATTAGTTAGACACATTTGTGGTCTGACACACTGTGTGTAGTTAAATCAGAGCCACATTAAAAGTTTAGATTTTTTAACAGGCCTGAAAGATACTCCTTGATAAAGGATAATCAGGGACCTCGGAGACAAACCGAAAATGGCGACCATTACTCTTCATTTGCTCCTCACTTACAGCCAACCTTCACTCTGTGTGTGTCTCTGTGTGTATGTGTATATGTGTATGAGAGAGAGAAAGAGAAAGGGAAGGTGTGTGATAAGTTGTCTGTTGGCAATGTGGAATACATCAGCTTTCAGTGTACGATATTTTCACAGAATGTACGTGGGTGAGAGACAGATAGAGTACGATTTGTGTGAGGAGAGCTGGAGCGATGTTTGGGTCAAATTACTTTACTGAATATCTTAGTCTATAGAAATCATTTGAGTCAAGAGGACGGAAAGTGCTCTATCCTATTGCTCAGACACTGTACACTGCACTACTCAGACAAACTACCATAGAATTAAAAGACCATCCTACAGAAGGAAGCACCACTCCAGTGATGTAAGGGTCGCACACTTGGTATATATATAGAAAAAAGAACTCATATCATCTCCCACTGAACTTATATACAACTAAAACATTGTACTATAGCACTTAGACTCCCTGTATCAATCTCGACCCTGTAGTAGTATTTGAGTCTATTATCATATAGAATTTAAATTGTCTATTAGACTGATCAAACTCTACAATATTTTTCCAAAGAGCTCAAATTTAACTCAAATGCTATATGTCAGTACAGTATAATGCAGTAGTGCATAACTATTAAAGATGTATAGCAAAGTATCTGAGTAGTATAGAACATTTTCATAGAAAAATACAGTAGTTGGGATCCAGTTGGATATTGCAGCAGTACCATAACATACGACTTTATTCCGTTCCAGAGGCGAGTTCTTAAGGTGAAACTTTCATATTGTGAAACGCACTTTCCCATAGGAAATGATGTAAATGCAACTAATCCGTTCCGGCCACCCAAAATATTAACAATCCTACCGATTTTCACACACCATAATCAAATCGCTGCATACAAAAACAATCAAAACATTTAGGAAAAACATGTAAATGAAGTACTTGCTAACATTCTTGGGACCCATGGAGCTATGTTGTCACTAAATCTTTCACAAAATGCATAAATAAAAAAAAAACGGGAAAAATATGTTAAGTTGCTTTGCTTGGCAAAAATTACGCAAACATGACAAACTGATGCGAATAAGTTTTGAACAGCGCACAGATGTGCGCGCAACGTAAAATTTGTGCATTTGTACGCTGAGGTACCACTGTTTTTGAGATATAAAGTAAAAATGTAGACCAGTAAAGTACTACAGTCGAATGCCACAGTGTAATACTATATATAAGTATGTGAGCATTTAAGTACATTAATATATATTTAAGGTCTATTATTAGCGTGTGTGAGTATTTATTGTATATAGTAGAGTATTTAAGATCTACAGTGTATGTCTGTAGATGGAATGTATGCCTGTGATGTACAGTGATGAACATGAAGTTTTTTTCATGTAGAGTAGAAAGAGAGTATTCTTCAGTAATATATCAGCCATCCAGACTTCCATACATTATTTATACCGCTTATCCTACGTAGGATCACAGCGGGTCTGAAGGAAACTTATGGCACTAGGCAACACACTTATACTGTAGCAGATTACTTTCCATCCAAATGGCAGTATTTGAACTGTAGAATATTTTATGTTTCTGGAAGGTATATGAGGTTTTTGGTATAGTTTTCAAATTCAATATTTAACATGACATTAACACCATTGACAGGTGAATTTTATAACATTGATTATTAATAAACCAGTAACCAGGCGACATGATCATGGGCTGGCAAGGCTCGTCTTTGCTCAGCCAGTGGGAAACAAAGGCCAGAAAAAAAAAATATGCTGGCTTGATAGAAAGGTATCAGAACCTTCAGTGCACCACAACCTGGTGTGTATACTGTAGCATCTAAGCAGGCAAAGAGTTCAAGTTTGTTGATCCAGCCTCCGAATTCCCCAGTTTAGCACTCGACAAACAAGTCTGAATCATTTCGCCCAACCCACAACCCACAGCACCCAAAAGATCTACAACTAACATCCCAGTGCTAGACACCACAGTACACCCGCTGAGGTCTTGTGGCATCATGCCTTGAGGGGTCAGAGCTGTTTTGATGGCACAAGGGGAAGCAATATGATATTGGGCTTAAAATAGCTTTTTCTCCTGCGGCTGATACCACTTGGAACAGCCGATCATGGAAAGTTAACAAATACACTATTGCACTGTCACTATCAGTCTATATTGCACTGCTTCATCCACTTTGCATCTTCACACACTCCATAATTTATTTTTTTATGAATGCACTACCTCATATATTTCACTTATACTGTATATATATTCTGTATCATAGCTTACCTTGACAATACAGACGTTCATCAATGTACATATGTACATCATGTTGAGCATGTTATCTTCTATTAATCCCTGTATATATGGACCCATACATTCATTTACCACATTGCTATTTATTGTAAACTGCCCACTTACTGTATGCACTTCTGCTTAGATGCTAACCGCATTTCATTGGCTTTGTATACTGTATGTATTTGCACATTGAATATACTGTTATGGGTGTACAGTATATAGAATATGAGGGGGATAATGGTTTAGTGGTTATCGCTGTTGCCTTGCACCTCCAGAGATGGGAGTTGGAATCTTGCTTCTGGTCTGTGGTCATGGATTTTGCATATTTCACCCCTATTTTTGTGGTTTTCCTGCAGGTTTTTCCCCTCACTTCCATGGTGTCCTCTGACTTGTGCCCTGACCTGCCTGGGATAGGTTCTATGCCCATGTTAACCTATACACTATACAGTATATGAATGTTAGTGAATTATATGCAGTGTTCATTATCCATATTAGACTGTATTACTTCTTTTGTAGGGTATTTGAGTTTTATTGGAAAGTAATAGTCCCTGTTTCTTGACTGGTTTCCTCCAGGCACTCTGGTTTCCTCCCACATTCCAAAGACATGCAGATTAGGCTAACTGGCTTTCCCAAATTGGTACAACCTTAGAGTGGTAACCACCATTGGCCTCCATGGGCTCTAGATGGACTATAGAGGTTCCTCGATAGATGGATGAAGTAGAATACTGTATGTGGCTGTTAATAAGGTATATTTACAACCCATATAATTTAAATTATAATTTTCTTCAAACATATCTGTACTTTAGGAAATAAACACAGTGATTTCAGGCACTGAAAAGTTTACAGAGCCCTGATACGCAGGCACTAAATACTACAGTAAATTACACTCTATGCTGCCAGACTGTCTGTGAATGTCAGTCTTTATGAAACTCTTCATTCCTTCAGAACACAGTCCCAACGTTCCCTGAAGTACTAGCACAGAATGTAGCCAACACACTTACTGTCACACTTACCAGGATGCCAGTGATTGAGAAAGAATATTTTACAGTAGGTCCATTGTTTGTATCCTGCTCATGATCAAACTGTTGGAAAGTGTGTGCGCGTTGGGTCCCGAAGTTGCTAAATCAGAACGCATCCATCTGTAGTTCTTAAATTATTATGATTACCCCATTTATTAATGCCAATCATGCTGCATGTTAATTTACTATTCTAAGCTCATTTATCATCATGACAGCCTGTTTAAGCTTTCCATAGTGGCATAATGTGATGTTATACAGCATGGTGATTGTTAGACTATTAATAGCATGCATTAATGAAGTCTTTTTTTTTCCAGAAATATGCTTAGCAACCATGGGGGAAAAGCTGGAGAGTGGGTGACACTTTGCCCTCCATTCTCTCTCATTGGTTATATTACGACAGGAAGCGAATCCTGGGAACCGAAATGTTGGATTTGTTGCTGCCACTCATTTCACAATGTTGCCACTAAGCCATTAGCGTGCCAATTCGCAAGCGATTGATATAAATATGCAGCACAGTAATAAGATTTTAGACACACGATTTGAAACACACACTGCATGAATGCCCTTTATTAAAACTTAATAGAGACCTCAAGATCTTTCTCCCACTCTCAGTGTATTTTCATGGGCCAAGACAGGATCTATTAGCAATCCCAGGTGTGCATTCACAAGGTATATCCATCTGACAGGACATAATAATGCTTTAATATGTCAGGAATGAAAAGCATTCAGAGGGATAGACAGCAGTTGTGCGGTGTCTCTGATTGCTTTTTCAGAAATTTGTCCCCATGATGATGATGATGATGATGACTGTCCCAGACGATGAGAGTATTAAATGCGGTCTAATCCCGTGCTGTTCATTATATCACAGCAATGAGGATGTCCTGCCAGACAAAGGCCACCTGACTAATGACACACACGTCAAAATATTATGAAGTGCTTAGTGCTAATCATTTAAGTGGTTGATTTTTAGCTCTATGGTCTATTACATCCAAATCAGTAAGCGACTGATAGATTTGGGTGTAATAGATAAATAAAGTCAACTTTATTTATAAAGCACATTTAGAACACCAAGAGTGCTGTACAGTTGAAATAGAATTGACTGCTAGAGGATCTAAATGTAATATAACTTTCGATTACGGGATCTTTAAACACATTTGTTGCTCCTACAGAAAAATAAAGCCATTAAAAAAAAATATATATATATATAAACATAATTATTAATACACTATATAGACCTGTTGAATTCAGGTGTTTCAATCCATCAGGCCCCTTATCCTCAGTGAAGGGCAATCTTAATGCTAGAGCATACCAAGACATCTTGGACAATGCTCTGCTTCCAACTGTGTGGCAACAGTTAACAAGGAGAATGTACTTTTCTATTCCAACATGACTGTACCACAGTGCACAAAGCGAGGACTGTAATGACATTTGACGAGGTCGGTGTGGAAGAACTTGACTGGCCCTAACACAGAGCCCTGACTTCAACGCCATCGAGCACCTTTGGGATGAACTGGAATGGAGATTGTAAGCCAGGCTTTCTCGTCCAACATCAGTGCCTGACCTCATAAATGCTCTACATGAATGAATTGGCACCGATTCCCACAGAAACACTCCAAAATCTTGTAGACGGCCTTCCAAGAAGAGAGGAAGCAGTTATAGCTGCAAAAGCTCCATATTTAGGTATATGTATTTGGATAAACTATTTTTCCCATATAGTGTACATTTAATGCATGTAATAAAATGTGAATCTCCAAAATATATTATTCTAAAGAACTTTATGAGTGCCATTATTTAAAAGGGTACCTCTCTTGAGATGTGAAAAATTCCTTACTCATGTGTCTAGAATGGCTTGCTAGCATAAAAAAACAGAGTCTGTCTGTAGTCAGCCCATAAAAAAAACACATCATACAGTATTTGTTTTCCTAAAAACAAACATAAATGAAATATTTGCTCTCATTGGAAAATTGGCGGTGATGGGATCTGGTGATGTGGCCTGTTGTGAAGCCGAGCTAATTTTACTATCCTGTGCCAGGTGGTTAAGGGGGGATGCAGGTGCAAGAAATACTTTAGTAAAAGGAGACAGGGAAAATAATTCAGAAACAGTAAGCAGCAGAGAAGTCATAAATAAAGGAAGTCAGCGATCACCAATCATACTACACAGGGCAAAACCAAAAGACAAAAAACTTTCCCAGCGTACCCAAGAAACAAGGCTAGCTACATCAATTCTGAACAACATTACATGATCATTTATGTTATGTGAGTTTTTGCAGTGTGCATTTATATAGGAGTGTGTTCTGATTGAGTTTAGATATATCATATTCAAGGGGCAACCTCTGGTTTCGAAAAATTTGTCCAACACAGAAGTGTCAAAACATGCAGTTCCAAGATTAACCACTAGGTCTAAAAGTAAATCAATCCCCATAGACTCCCATGTTAAAATGTCCAGCTGTACAACAGAAATAAACATGTTTACAGCCTGGTGCAAAAACAGCTTGGGTCTCCATAGCTAGATTTTTCATTCCAGATACCTGTAGGGGGTGTATGTTAATTTCTATGTAAGTCATTAGTTACATTAAGTCATTAAGTCATACAATTACATTAAGCCATAAAATTATGTTTAATTGGCACATGGCTGATGTGAATGCATCACTTTAGCTCACCAGCTAACTGGAATTGTTGTAGATTAACTAACCACAAGAAATGGTGAGATAACAGTCAGCTTCTGTTTGTCGATTTGCACACTTATGGATTAACTGGGGTTTAAGTAGAGGCAGCTCCTCCCAAGATTGCAAAGATGAAACCTTCCACAGCTTCAATTCCAGCACTTCAGGAAACCTATGGATGATGTCACGAAGGGTTTGTCCAATTGTTTTTTTTAAAGCCGATAGTCAGATTAGAAGTTTGGTGATCTAGTAATGTTTAAGCGGTGAGCAGGAAAGTGTAGTCCAGGTTTGTGGACCATCATCATGTAACTTTGGAGCTTCATTCATTGTTTTCCTATAACACTATACTTTATTTCCACCGTACCATAGACATAAGCTACTTCTTTCATTTATATTCATTAAAGAACATTATTAAAAGCAACTTCTATTTTTTTCTCTCTGAAGAAAAATTAAACCAACCAACCAACCAACCAAACAAACAAACAAACAAACAAACAAACAAACAAACAAACAAACAAACAAACAAACAAACGGGCAGTATTATTGTAAACCATAAAGCAAAAAGTCTTCAAAAAACATAAAGCAACAGCTTCACCTCTGATTCAGTTCTAGTCAATTCTGCAATAGACAATTCTTGTTAAATAAAGTGCATTATCATGATGTATGTAAAGTTAATGCATTCAGGTTTTAATTCTGATTCCCTTTATGCTTAATGCATTGTTTGTTAAATAGGTCAATCTGTACAAACATCACCCCATTCTTTATGGTTCATCATCATCATCATCATCATCTTTCCCTTCGTTACATTCGTAACGAATTTTTTCTTTTTTTTGTTACTCTCTGATTTCTGATCCTCTAACACATTTCATTTCTGTTACTCTTTAACCTGGTCTTTTCACTCCACATGAAACGGGTTATGGTGGGAATAAACAAACCCCATTTGGTAGAAGAGGGATTCTAGTCATATACTTTGATATTTAGTTTAGTGAGGCTAATATGCCTTTGATCAAATATCATGTTGAGTAATTATCCAACACTTAAGCCTGCTTAAAGAGACACTAACCTAATCAAATTAATTTCTAATCGGATTCTATTTGACAAAAAGTTTGTGATTCTCTTGTGCTCTCATGTCCTTATCAAACCTAAATCAACTTGATTCGAGAGGTTAGGAAAAACATGTATTTAGACTTGTTTCAGTTTGTATTAGGTTAAGGGTCGCCAGGTCTTCTGTCATGTCAAATTAACTACAAATAATAATAATAATAATAATAAGAAGAAGAAACTTTATCTCAATCTAACCAAAGGAATTTGAGATTGTCAATTAATTTTCTCTGTCTTTAAGTGCAAAACACAAGTTCACAATGATGGTTTATGAGTTGCATTTTCTCCAATAATCCTTTTAATTTTGTTATGTAGTATGGTCATTATAGATACCTTTCCTTGCGCAATCTTTACAATAAATCTTACATCCTACATACGCTGTTCACACATTTATCTTTTTTGTCATATTGTACGCTTCTCTGGATGCAAGGTGGGGTACACCCTGACACATTCGCCATGGGAAGTGTGGGAGGAAACTGGAGTACCTGGAGGAAACCCACCAAGCATGGGGAGAACATGCAAACTCTACACAGACAGACCTAAGGCAGGACTCGAACCCAATCAAAAACCACCCAAGGACTTGTTTCACTTACAGTCTTGACCTAGACCTATTGCAATTTGGTATAAAAACTCTGACCCAAGGTACCCTGTAGGTTATGCCCTACAATGCTGAGTACAGAACGAGTTTGTTTTTAATATTTCATTTATTTGGTACTGCACTGATTTCTTGCATGTAATCACTATTGGTGTAAATTTATTGTGTATCTATCGAGTTTTCTTTTCCTTCTCCCATGTTTTCTTTTTTTTTAGTAAGACTCTCTTGTGACTAAATTGGGTTGTAACATTACACCCTCTTGTCAGATGGTGAATTTGTGCTATTAGTCAATTAGCACCCAAGAACGCACATTTCAAACCCTTCCTACAGGTATTATAAAAAGTGACTATTTATCCGTGCCTCATCCTTTAAATCAGATGCTATTGATATCTAAGCTGCAGACCACATTTGATTAGGTTGAAATATCGAGCTTTAACAGCCACAGCACACTGACTTCACTGTCTAAATCAGATCCTCCTTGATCTAGCATTTATCTTCAAATTCTACAGGCCAGCTGCCCATGTGTGATCTCGGCACTCCATCTATGTCACTCACCCCTCGGGGGACAGACAGGGCAAAACGCACTCACTAATCTCCCACTAACACTCTTGAAATACACACACATAGAGGCCAGTGCACAGTTTTATACTGATCAATAGCAGGCAGAAGAGAGGATAGCATAGACATCAGAGTGGTATCTGATTGAAAGTCCGAATTCCCGTATCTACACACACACAGAGGTGGAAAGTAATGAACTACATTTACTCGCATTACTGTAATTGAGTAGATTTTTTGTGTGCTTCTATTTTTAAAAGTAGTTTTTAAAATCTGTAATTTTACTTTTACTTAAGTATGTTTTGTTTAAAGTATTGTACTTCACTAC
>JAQMYL010000021.1:7533736-7556955 GCA_030014365.1 Clarias pachynema | reverse complement strand
TTGAGTAGATTTTTATAAGGGTAACTTTACTTGTACTTCAGTAAAAGTTCACTAAAGTAACAGTACTTTTACTTAAGAACAAAATTGTATTACTCTTTCCACCTCTGCACACACAGACACATGTTTGTATTGCTAGTTTTGGGAGGACCTTCCACTCTTGTCATTTTTATTCCATCCATCCATCAAGGAGTCTCTACAGTCCAACCAGGGACCGTGGACTTTTACTCATGACCAGTGTATTTATTCCCATTTTATATACGAACGTGGTACAGCAACATTCAGACATACACATTCATACACTATGTGCAATTTGGGAATGCTAATTAGCCTACATAACAGTACATAAGGCAGCACTTTGACTTGGTGGTTAGCACTATCACCTTGCAAATCCAGAGTTGATGGTTTGATTCCCTCCTCGGGTTCTGTGTGCATGGGGTTTGCACGTTCTCCCTGTGTTTGGTGGGTCCCCTCTGGGTAATCCGGTTTCCTCCCACAGTGTAAAGACATGCAGATTATTGTAAGTGACGTTCCCAACTTGCCCAGAGTGTGTGAACAAGCCTTCTATACAGGATAAAGCAGTATAGATGATGATGATGAGTGAGTGAATGAGTGAGTGTACATACATGCATACATACAGTACATATATGCTCATATGGGCAAACAATGTTCACACTGATAGTCCTAATAAAAAAGATAATGAAATGATCCAAGTGCAGTGATAAAGCACACACACACACACACACACACAAACAAACATAGGAAAACATAATAATTAACATCTCATGATATGATTAGATTATATACTGTAAGTCATAGTGCTTAGAACATATGTGTGCCTCTCTCTCTCTCTCTCTCTCTCTATGTGTATGTGTGTATTTGTGTGTGTGTGTGTGTGTGTGTGTGTGTGTGTGTGTGTGTGCACATGCTGGGGGTGGAAACGAGGGACGGCAATAGGCTGCTAGAGCACTGACCCATATTCAGCCTTCCTCTTCCCCTCATCATGTTGACTCTAATTACTATCTTACTATAGCATGTCTCTCGGCCTCCTCTGATCTTGCTGTGAAAGCAGTGAAGAAACAGCCGACACACAAGGCGAGAGAAAAAGAGATGATCATCCATAGAGCTGGATTAATCTTGCATTCAATCAGAGATCAAGCATGTTCTTAAAGTAGATGCGTGTGTGTGTGTGTGTGTGTGTGTGTGAATTGTGTTGGAAGAGAGTAAAATTGTGTACAAAGGCTTAAAGCGACTCACACACCATATGCTGCGTGAACCTCCCTCTGTTCAGGTTCGGCCATTCATTAATACGGAATTCTTGAATCTGATTGGTCAGAATGTGTTACTTAAATTTCTTAGTTATTTTTAGACATTCAGCTGGTCCTCCAGTGTGCATTGTGTAAAAAAACAAAAAACAAACAACAAAAAGAAAAAACATTTTTCATTTTTGTATTGATCAGGGCGTTAAAAATGGCAATTCGATTTCTTCCCCCTGTTGTGACCTCATATAAGAAAAGCCCCTCCCACATCTTGCTGCTCAGCTTTGGTGTTCTCTGCATTAACAGACACATTTTAGAGCAGCTCTGTGACCTGTGGTAAGTTGTTAAAGAAATACTAAAATACGGGACCTTTAATTTTCCGTGTGGTAACTTGTTGTGCAGATGTTCCATCATTAACGGTTCAAAACAAAAACCAAAAAGAATTTCATAATATTTTCAAAATATAATTAAAGTTACGGTAGTACATGAAGAATATAAATAATCAACTTTGGCCTGATAACAGGAACTCTGCTTCGTACAAAGCCACATCAATCACAATCACATCAGTATACTGACACTCCAGATGTTATTTTTATATCGGTATTTTGATATCATTATTGTATCCTGATAACCTCTGCGCATATCGCTGTAGTGGCTTCGGTCAGACTAAGCGAAGCAAAAGAAGAAAAAAGGGAGGAAGTTCACACAGGAAGCGAGCGGGACAATCAGGAGATGGAGATATGTGTCTCTCGCTTTCTGACAGAGACAAAGAGCTCTGTGATAAGCAGTGGAACAGTGGGATAGATGGAAGCAAGGTGGAAAGGGGAAACAGGATGCTAAGGTCACTGAGCATCCAGGAACATCCTGGTACACCGGTGTGTTGGTGTGTTGGTGTGTGCTTTCTGCTAGTACAAGAGGATATGATGTGTGTGTTTCTGTACAGGGTTGAGACCGGAGGGTGTGTTTCTGATTTCTGTGCTTAAATTATACCACCAGACATTTACTTCCAGGATGAAAAAAATAAAAGAAATAATACAACAAAAAAAAGACGCTTTCTTTAGTCTCTTTTCAAAAGCTGTCAGAACAGTGTGCTATGCGAGTAGGCCTACTTATATGACAATGTCGTCTCCTTTTTCCTGAATTGAAGATGACTATTGAGATGCTTGAATAAAAGAATGGAGTATAAAATAGAAGATCCAAGCCCTCTTCATTTCAGATTGAAATGCGAGTATTGAACGTCACAGAGCCGGTTCAGCTGGAAGCCTGTGCTCCAGTGATGTCGTAATGCGACAGATGACATTCAGAGAGAGACAGAGAGTGAGATAAGCGAGTTATTTATTCATAAGCCAGCGGTTATTTGTTTAAACCCCTGACATCAGATTGATGGATCTGAATCTGGATGGGTTTGTTAAAATGCGATAACTGCTTATGATATTGACACACACGCACTCACTTTATTATATATTACAGATATACTACAGTATGTTAACTCTAATTATTGCCTTAATTTAATTCTAGATGCTCATTTAGTGAGTAAGGTGTTAGAAAGCTTGTTTTGGGGGTTCGATTCCCGCCTTGGGTCTGTGTGAGAGTGCATGTTTTCCAGTCTAAAGACATACAGATGAGGTTAATTTGTGTTTCCCAGATTGTCTGGTGTGTGTGAGAGATCCCTATGATGGATTGCATGGTACTGTACCTCCCCTCGTGCCATAAGTCTTCTGGGATAGGCTCCAGGTCTCCATGACCTGTACACAGGATAAGCAGTTTAGCAGAAAACCCTTATATACTGTAATTGTTGTCATTTTTAGCTCTGTGCCATAATTTATGCATGATGGTATCCAAAGGGTTTTCCCAGGCCGACACACACATATTACTAAATGTTTATAATCAGCTGAATACTGGGTGTAATTATTGGAACACCAATCAGTCTCACCAAGTACATAATAATTAAGACATTGATAAATGTAGCCTTTAGTCATGGGAGGAATAAACATAAGCTAATTCAATTATTTGGTTACCATTTGTTCAAACTATGGACAAAGAATACATTAAAGTTGAAGATTTTTGATGAAAATTGTGATGAAATTTCTTGTGAATGAACGTGTAAAATTGATACAGCACAGTACAATGATGAGACTCTTAGAGGCAGTCAAACATTCGAAATGGTGCAAATGTTCTTCATTAAGGCCTCAGGTCTGTGAATAACGATCCAGAAGAAACGCATCCGTCTGTGGGAACTGTACACACAATCATTCACTAACACCACTTGCAGATTACAGGAACTGAGCTTTTTGGGTTTTTTTAACCCCCCCCCCCCCCCCCCCCCCCATATGTTAACTATTAGTGTGATTCAAATATTAGTGAGTTTTTTTTTTGTAAAGGGGTGGGGTAATCCAATTTTTAGGACGTTGGACCACAGCTTGGTGGGTTATGGATTGAAACCCCAGCATCACCAGGCTGCCACTACCTCTTAAGGCCAAGTAAGAACTCAAATCGTAAGAGCTCCAAATTGCTTGGATATATACTCAGCCAAAACCCTCCAGAATGTTGTAAATGGATGCAACTGCATGTATACTGAACCAGATCCATGCCCCTTGAGTCGGAGAATCATTTTGTTCAAGATAGCTCCTTTATTGTCATTTATTGTAATTGCAGTTTCAGTCAAGATAAAGGTTCAATCCTCTCTCGTTCAGTAGAACAGTACAAGAATCAGTGAATCTCTTAGTCATAGACTAGTCAATAGTCAATCTTCTCTCATTCAGAGGGTAAGTTGAGTCACTCAGTCCAATGAGCTCTTTCAGTCAGATATAGAGACTTCCAGCATTTACAGTAAATGAGGTCCATAGTAGTCTGTTGTAGGCTGGAAGAGAAAAACGAATTCGTCTAACCTTTGATGGATGATTTTTTTTTTTTTAGATAAAAAAAAAATGACACATTCTCAACAATTATAAATTATTTATCACAACTTGTGCTGTTAATCAGGCAAGTGAACAAATTGGTGAACGAATCTGAAAGAATGTCACTGAAAAGATTAACCTCAGAAACACAAAATGTCCTAAACTACAGCCCTGTGTGTTCTGATGTTCCCGCCAGATGTGCCACAATTGTAATCAGCATGTCTCCAGGATTCCAGGTAACAATTTCATATGCCACTTTCTGAGAAGTCAACATTGGTGCATTCAAGGCACTCCAAACTGAAAACTTCTGAGAAATGTCGCCTAAGCCGGTTACCTAAGTAAAAAGCTTCACCCATAAACCGTTTACAAGCCTCATAATAACTGCATTAATCTAAGCTGTGCTAGCATTTCCGCAATCAGCCCTGGAAAAGGCAGCCAGCTATTCATTATTCATAGCACACATTTAGATAGAGGAGGGAGCTATGACTGGAGGGGATATTTGTTGCACTGGTAGCAAAGGATATAGGCCAGTGGTAGTCAGACAGGGGGCAAAGAAGTCCCAAATCTAATATAAGTCCATTTCTGTGGGTTGTATTACTCCGGATTGCTGTTGTCATGGTTGTGGTGTTTTTGTATGCAGGTCACAGTGTCCATGAGGTGCTTTATGTCAAGATGAATTCATGAGGTGGTGGCTTGCTGTGGCATTTACCAGCTTAGTCTGCAGTCGGTGTCACAGAGTGCACAGGAAAAAAAAAGGCACCTTGAAACATGATACACTTAAACATACATTTGAAGAAATGGAATGCGTAGTTAACCTGTACCGAGCTCCGTAAACCCGGAAAAAATTTCATAATGAGAATTATACAGGCGAATCTAAATATTTCAACAGGAGCAATCTCTTAGGTGAACCAGGACTGATTTTAATTCATGAGCAGTGTTTCGTTGAGTCTCCTACATTCCAGTAGATGTGCTTTATGTACTCGAACCGTGCATTGTAAGGCTATGCAGACGTATACTGTAGCAATGTTGAAACAATGATATCTTGATCTTGATATGTTGAATCTTAAATATTTTGTTACATATTTCAAGATAACTTGAGTAAATACAGTTAACTATATACTACCAGTCAACAGTTTGGACGCACCTTCTAATTCCATGGTATTTCCTACTATTTTGTAAAACAATGCTGAAGTGTAATAATCTCCTTTGAATAGTTGATATCGAGATGAATCTGCTACTTTTGCTCTGTAAAGCCTTCATAATGACTCTAATCTGAGGTGTTGTTTGTTAATTGGTGATTTCTGATGCTGGTAACAAGAACTAGCTATTCTTGTTGTTGTTTCTTAATGACCTAATGAGATACGTGAGTTATTTCATAGTTTTGAAATCTCCTGTATTGTTCTAGAATGTAGAATGGAAATATCAAATATCACTTGACATTCACTGCTAATGACAATTTTTTTTAACCCTATCATTTTGCATTACTGTCTAAATGACTTTATTTAAAAATGGAATCAAACCTACGGATATGTATAAGTCAATCTACAAATGTTGCCTGAATTTAGAAACACTGGAAATATTGTTATTTTATCTGAACAATCGACATCTGATCGTTTTTAATCAGAAATGGCCATTTAATTAAGGTTTAATTAAGTACTTGTAGCACAACATTTATTTATTTATTTATTTATTTATGTTTTTGCGTAGATGTGATAGCTTGCTCATTCAGTACATTCAGGTCATCAGCTGACTTCATTTTATTGCCACATTACATTGCTGAGTCTCGACCTGAGCAACTGAAGCAACCCCAGATCATAACACTGTCTCCAGAGGCTTGTACAGAGGACACTATGCATGATGGGAGCATCGCTTCATGTGCTTCCCTTCTTACCCTGACACACCCATCACTCTGGAATAGGCTCAATCTGGACTCATCAGACCACATGACCTTTTTTCCATCGCTCCAAAGTCTAATCTTTATGCTCCCTAGCAACTTCAAGCCCTTTCTTTTTCTGATTACTCTCATTAACAAGTGGTTTTCTTATGGACACGCAGCTGTTTAGTCCCAATCCTGTTAGTCCTCATTATAGCATAAGTGTATAACTGTAATTTCTAATGTAGATGTTTTGCAATGCAACTTTACCAAGTGTTTAAGTGATTTCTGATCACAACTTTTTACCAGTCATGACCAATCACATTTCTTCCTCAATACTTACAATTCACTATTATTCTTCCAAGTTTTCATAATGCATTGGACTGGTCTCCAGTATTCTGCCCACTTCTGAAACTGTGACTTTGGCTGTGTATTTCAGTTCTAAGCATGTTGAGAGATAAGAGCAAGGAAGCTACCATGCATTATCTGGTCCACTGATTTCTGATGCCCTGACATGTAATCCTTGACATACACACACTGGTCACTCTGCATCATGTTTGCACACATGCTTACACAATCAAATGCACACACACAAAAAAAGTCGGAGGAAGAGCACGTATCTTCTTGAAAGATAACCTAAGGCCTGTACTGTCACTCACACATACCGTTAGAGACAGTCATGTGTGCGCGCGGACACACACACACACACACACACACACACACACACACACACACACACACACACACACACACACGAATAATGGCTTTGCATGACATGCTCAATTTCACAAGCAACCCATGTGATGCTCATCCACAAAGATATACACAAATGCTTCACAGAAAAAACCTCCCAACAGAATATCTCTGTATTTAGCTGCACTGTTTGAACACTCAGTCATAATCACCGGAACTGGAATAATAATCCTAAACCATATGCTCAGAGTATCTTAAAACCAGCATGGTGTAGAATTAAGTATGTAAAGAGGTCTTAGACCAAAATGTGGGTCACACAGAGACGTAATACTCACTAGACAATGAGAAGGACTACTGGACATAAACAGGACAAAACTACCTTCTAGAACGAAACTCTGAGAAGCTGGGGAAACCCTGCTCAATTGTTAAGCATTTCTCTCAATCGTCTATACCGCTTTATCCTGTATTCAGGGTCGCAGGGGGCCTGGAGCCTATCCCAGGAGACTTAGGGCACGAGACGGGGTACACCCTGGACAGGGTGCCAATCCTTCACAGGGCACACACACATGCAAATACTCTGGGCAAATTGAGAACGTCAGTTAGCCTAATCTACATGTCTTTGCACTGTTGAAGGAAACTGGAGAACTTGGAGAAAACCCACCAAGCACGGGGAGAACATGCAAACTCCATGCACATACACCCCAAAGTGGGAATCGAACCCGAATCCTGAAGGTGCAAGGCGACAGTGCTAACCACTTAGTCAGCAACTCAATGTAACGAATCAATTAGAAACTTATTTAAAAATTTCACAATAATTAGTGATTTCCTAATCTCCGTTTCAGCAGTAGCAGTTTTTACTATCACTTACTGTAAAGGGGAAGTTCAATTTTTTTCAAGTCTGCCTTAAACAAAAATTTTGTTTCTTATAAATATATTACTATAGATTTTCATCATCATAAATTTTCCTGAAAGTAATCATGGTCAAAATTCACAAGCATCATTCCATTCTTCAGAAGTAGCTGTATGTCTAACTGGAACGAACCATACAACTAATTTCCGGAGAAGGTAAATTTTTACTACATATACTGTAACTTTGAAAGATACCAACTCAGTGGGATTGCGGAAGCTTTGTATGAGTCTTAGTTGATCCTTGAAATGCATTTTTGCATAGAACGAGGGTTGTGGAATTTCCCTCCGATTACTTACAGTACATCATACGTCCATTCCAGGTGACAAACTTCACAGTCTGTTTGCAGAGCAGGAAAATTCATAACAACCAAGACCCACGGTAATGTACTTCTATGCACCTCAGTTTTGACATAAGACAATAAATACAAAAATTAAATAAAATAAATCCAATCTTCCCCTTTAAGACCTATAAAATAGCCTATTTACCTCGTAGTCCTAGTTTACAATATCTCATGATCCATCACTTTCATATGTACCATTATAATACAGAATATTGCAGTACAATTACCTTGTCTGGTGATCATAGAGTTTTCCTCCGTAATCAGAAATCAGTATGTCTGATAAAAAAAAAAAAGACATCTAAAGTCAGAAACAGAGCATTTGTTTTTCTTTGTCACACACTGTGCACCTTGAATGGAGTTAATGAGTAGTTGTGTTTGTGGCAGATGTTGCACCTACTGTGGGGTGTACTATTTGGTGCCAACATGAAATTTTAAATAACTTCATTCGCAGCAGTACACTTTTATTCGTGTAGTGTTCTTTTTAAGTTTTCTTTCTCTCTCTCTCTTTTTTTTATTTTACAATAAGGCAGGTCTGCACATCAATATAAATCCAAAGGTTTACAATGGCTAGGAAATCCCCTTTGAAACAGCATGAGGAAGTATGTTATAGAAGAACTAGATTCGGGGTGACCCACGGATAGTGGAATTTTAAAGCCACAGCTCCACCAGGTTGCCATAGTTGGGCCCTTCAGCAAGGCCCTCAAAACCCTATCTGCTCCAGGAGCGCCGTATCATGGCTGACCCTGTGCTCTCACCCCTGTTACGCTGGGATATGCGAAGAAAAAAAAATCGCTTTTGATTAAAACACTATGCACTATGTATCCAGTATTGGAGGGTATCTACAGTATGTGGCACCATCCACAAAAGGCATTTGAGTTTCCATACTCAAATGTAGTGGGCATTTGAGTTATGGTGCAACTGACTGCTTGATACTGCTGTGATTCTGCTACCGTAAATAAGTGTCTGTGATAAGCGCTGTTAAATAGATAGCCATCAATAAATGTATATAGGTTACAATCCTGTAGTCAGGAGTCAAGAAACAGTTGAGGTTTTACTACATCATAAACTTGCTTACTGTCGCCGTAAATGATAATGTAAAGAAGGGATCCATGTTTGCCCTTAAACACCATCAAAGAAATCTATGCTGAGTAAGCGATAAGCTTTAAGATTTAGACATAAAAGGATCATGTACGTATACTGTATCTGGGTAGAAATAGCAGATTAGATTTAGGCAAGTGTTCCTCTCCTTTCTGTCTTGTGCAGCAACAGAAGAAAAGACAGCCATTCATTGACAAGGCCTTATCTCCATCCTGCAGATGGCTGTGTGTGTGTTCCCAGTGCTAGTCAGGTCTTCACTCCTTTTTTCCCCCCTTTACATTCTCAGTCCTGCACTACATTGGATTTCAGCTGTTGCTCGCATCAGCTTTTGGGAACGGGACACAGGGGTAGAGGAGATGACATGAGATCATTCATCTTAGCATCTCAGGTCAAATGTGCTCCATATGCAGTTTTACAAAAGACTAATAAAGTGGTGAAAAAATGTTTCTGGAAACAAACCCTGATTCTGAAGTTTCATAACCACTTGAACTGTTCACATTTCCTCTATTCATGCTTTCGTTTTTACATTCACTGCCTCTTAATTCGGAACGGTTTCTGGAAGTCGAGGTTTTCAGTGAGTCAAACATCAAAAAAATTGGTCACAGAGGGAACAAAATTGCTGAATAACTCAACCTTTGACATAAGGATGGACACAAGTTGAAGAACAGGACTTTTCTGTCAAGACAGTTTTGAAAGATTGGTGCCAACCAGGGTCGGTTTTCTCTGTGGATTTTCTCCTCTTGCATCATGGCATCTGTAAAAAGCTGCACTGGAAACTACTGCAAAAATTCCAGCTCACATGCATGCCTTTTTCTGCCCCTGTGTGACAAGAAATTGTTTGCCTAGGAGGGTTGATGGCAATGAGTGGAAATAGTGTGGAAATAGTGTGAATTTAGAAATTAAAAACAACGAGAATTGGAAGAGGAATCATCATTGTAAAGAGCCTGTGTACCAGTAAAAGCTATTGTGTATATTAGACTACTTATGGTGTACCTACGTATTAGTGCTAATTATATAGGGATGTCAGTGAATACATTATTGGGAATAAACAGCTAGAAGTCTAAACTGATTCAAACAACAATATAGTGGCATAGAATTTTCACATGCTGTTGGTAGTACAGTGGTACCTTGGCATGTGAATTAAATTATCCATATTTGTATTGCAAAATGCATTTTCCAATAGGAAATAATGTAAACGCAGATAATCCGCCACCCAAAATGTTACCAATATTATTAATTTCCAACACAATATCTTCACTAAATCTTGCACAAAAGGCAAAAAAAAAAAAAAAAAAACACAAAAAATAAGTAAACTTGCTTTGCTTGGCTTTCCACTGTTGTTCGTCTCGGTTCGTTCGCTCGTTTGCTGAAAACGCTTTGCATGCCGAGTCAAATTGTTTTCAAAATTTCAATTCTTAAGGCAAAAATTCTTAAGGTGGGGAGTTTGTATGTCGAGGTACCAGCCTATCTACTATTTAACACCACTGTAAGTCTGTATAAGACCCTGCATTATACAACAGTAAGTGAGCAATTCACTACAAAATATGACTTGCTTTGCTAGGCTGGCCTGCCAATTAAAGGACGATCTGACACCAGTTCAGCACACTCACTTGGCGTTGACTAGTGCCAATATAGCTGGACGCACAGTCTGCTTCAGTGTCAGAGCCATTAGGAATGATTCCACAAAGGTTATTCTAAAGCAGAATGAGACACCAGTGATGGTCAACCATTTTATCTGGCCCATATACGGCAGTGTAATAACACCATTAAATACATCCTGATCTACCGTAACTGGGTCACTTTGGGCACAAAATGAAATGCTAAACAGCCCATTAATGCATTTGGCCCATTTTTTGACTAAGAATCCAAATGCCAATAATTAATTTAAAATGTGGTTGCATTTGTTAGTGAGTGTACCAAAGTATACGTGCCATTGCCATAGACAGCTTTTAAAGACGATGATATTAAAATGATCTGAATTTGGTGTACAGTATTTGGTCTTCTGCTATTTTGGTAGTTGGGTCAAAAAAATTATGAGCGAGGACAAAAATAAGAGAAATTGTCAAATCATGTCCGGGTTTATTCTTTCAGCTTTTTGTAATCTAGCTGTTGTGATTTGTGGATACTGTGGAGTAAACAGCAAAAAGAGAATTTTTTTGTCTGTGTGTCAACTGGGACTGCAAATAAAAAGCATTTCCAACATATATGTACACGATAACAAACTTGAGAATGCAATTAGAAAGTGTATAAAAATAGCAAGCGCACAGAAATATGAATACACAAGTGTACAATGAATGTATAAACAATGCAGTGACAAACTTCATGAGAAACAGGCAGTTAAAACTAGTGAGTGAGAGAGAGAGAGAGAGGGGGCAGGGATGAGCGAGGACACAGACTGAGAGACAGGAACGTGGAGAAAGCAATAACATGCTGAGAGGGTACGATAACAGTGCTATCTCTTACAAATACCATCTCACCCAGTGTGCCTCGGGCTGAAAGGACCTTTCTGTCCATCATTCTGCAGAACAACTAGCCAGTCCATAGACCACATGATGTCTGGATGAACACACATGCATACACACACATGTGCACGCGCACACACACACACACACACAAACGCACGCACGCACGCACACACACACACACACACACACACACACACACGCCAGAGGAAGGGAGGGTGGTGACAAGCGTCTAGTCTCAAATGTGTCTGGCACCTTTCTTTTCTCGTCTGGAAGTGTGAAGACTCACTTATTTCCCTTGAATTTTCCATACGCTTAGCATAGCATTTTCCCTATCTGTCTGTCTGTCTGTCTGTCTGTCATAAAAGTACTCACAGATCTACAAAACCTTACCAGAATGGTACCTGGTCTGTTCTTGACTCATTCCAGCAGTGTGCCTTTGTTTCTGATTGATTTTTTTTACCCACAACCCACTTGTACTGCCTCCCCCCTGTTAGAGACTAGTTTTTAAAGCATTTGTAATAGAAACAGGGGATAAAAAGATGGAACTGGGTCAGAACCAAGAATACAGGCGAATTGTCTTGTGTATGGTCGTGTGCACTTTATGTAGCTTATTGTTGTTTTCAGTACAATTTTTAGATATGTGTATTCTCTTGTAGGTCGTTGTTGTTTTATGCAGCACCATGGTTTTTGGAGGAATGTTGTTTCATTTCACTATGTCCTGTACCTAATGTGGATGGATGGCGGTTTAGTGGTTAGCACTGTTGCCTTGCACCTCCCGGTCCTGGGTTTGATGTGTGCATGGGGTTTGAATGTTCTCCTCCTGTTTTTTGGGTTTCCTCCGGGTTCTCCGGTTTCATCCCATAGTCCAAGGACGTGCAGATTAAATTGGGCATTCCCAAATTGCCCATAGTGTGTGAATGTGCATATGAATGCATGCGTGAATGTTGACCAGAGGTCCTACCACAGTCGTACAAAATGGGTCACCATTGGCGTCCAGGGTCCCTAGTTAAACAACAGAGGTTCCTAGATGGAAGGATGGATGGATGTGTATAGGTACATGGGTATATGGGTGAACTGTGAATAAAAGCCACTTTGACTTTGAGATGAATAGGAAAGAAGATAAAGCATGGACAAGGATTGTGAGTAGAGTCAAGAGGATAGGAACCTAACCAGGAGGTAGATCTGGAAAGGCCTGTGTTATAAAGAAGGGACAGGAAGGTCATGAAAAATGGCCAAGGAATGGGAGGGAGAACAGACACTGGCTTTACGTTAGACAATAATGGAAAATAAGTGGTGGCTCAAGGTAGAGTTTGATGAATGGAGAATAGGGAAGGAGCAGTGGTATGGACAGGGGGAATGGTACTGTATGGGGCATGGAAAACAAGGGACATTTTCAGAAAATGCTGAAAAAGAAAATTTGGATACATGGACAGGGCTAAGTACCCTGTGAAGGATAGCATGGAACGGGGGGTTGTAAAACTGACTGGGAAGAGGACCGGGGACAGCATCTGTCTTTCAAATCAATAGTAATGAGGGCTAAATGCTGGAGCTGAACCTGGAACTAAGGGAAAGGGTGGGTAAAAGTGATCAAGCAGGGACAGGAGGTGGGGTATTGGCAGGAAAAGGGGAAGCGGAACAGAAGGTGGACTTGTAGGACAGGGTTTGGTACTTGTGCTGAAGGAAGGATGAAAAATGAGTCTGGAACATGAGGTTATAAAACAGATGTAGGAGATGATGAGGACTCGTCTGTCTTGCATAAATTCTCAGAAATGTCCATGTTCCCTTCTAACAGAATAAAATAATATCCATAATACTGGATGCCCCTGAACCTACTGACGTCACAGGGCACGTAGTCTCGAATTAATGTTTTTTTTTTAATCGAAAGCTAATATTGATTAATTTTCACACATTTTATCATGTATTCGCCAATTCAAACTGGCTTCTAATTAAAAGCCAGATAATGGACCTTTCTTATTGTTTCTTAATCAGAGTTAGATTCAATTACCTAACTAATTAATTAGCATCCTGTTTCATTCCTGCGTCATGAATCTCCTGTTCTGCCGAGACAGTGGCCATGTAAAACATTGTCTTTTGACGTGTACTAATCAGATTAATAGAAACCAAGGCAGATAAATAAGATAAAGAAGCGCTCATTTGTGAATTAATTATGATGCACGCCTGATTAAATAATGCCCCATGGACCAAAATGTCTGCGACTGGGTTGGCTGGGAGGGCTCTCTGGTGCATATGAATATGGATATGAGCAAGTGAAGATGTGCACTGGGCTCTATGCTTGTGTAGAGTGCTGCAGGCAAGCCTAATTACCAATGCCTGGTTCTTTGAGCTCTGGATGCTCCACATATGAAGGGTGCACTTCACAAACGGATCAATGACGTGTGTATGGCACAAACCTACCCCAGACCATTGCCAGGGCGCTTACTGTGCTGGAGGTCCACATTGCTGTTTTACTGCTTTTTTCCTCAATTTTTTTTTTTATCTCAATCCCTTTCTTCCTCGTATTTTTTCCCCTAGGGGGGCTAAGTCAAGCTGCAACAGGATTCAGTTCGGGAGGATTTGAATCGCTGTTCCCACGGAAACGAGCAAGATGTCGCTACCATGACAACAAGACATCGTTCTGCAAAACGTAGTGCCTGGGCTTGCTCATCTATCTCTCTGTCAGACTAGTCAGACTATTTCCATCTCTCTCTCTCTCTCTCTCTCGCCCGCTTTCTCTTTTTCTCCCAGTTTCTCTCTTCACACCTGATTTTGCAAATTGCCAGGCTGCTATAATGTCACAAAAATTGAGCCAGTGTCAGAATAATTGAGACAGCTCTCAGTGGAAAACATTCTGCCATGACAGATATTGATCAGTACCATAAGGCAGAAGGGATCTCGTTTCAATTTAGGTCATCTGCCGTCAACCAATTTCAGTCATGTTTATAGCACGGCAGCTCCTAATAGCAATCTGTAGCCATTGTTAATTTATTTATCCTGGCTGGCGAGTTATCAGATCTTCGTCCACGTTCACACCAGATGAAGGACGGTATAATATGAGGCATGGAAATTTCATAACCGTTTTTATCAGGGTCACGGACATACTGGTATTTTGCAATTCCTACTGTACGATGGTTCTGATTGTGAATATCTCCTCCCACATCCATCCTGTCCTCTTTAATGAAGGTTAGTCTGGGACTAGAAGGAAATTGTGCCTCCATGTTTCGTCGTTCCGGTTCTCTGGTGCCAGTGCTCGCTATATGAACCCACTTCTCCTGATGTGGCGTGACATTTATTGCAGGCTGCCCTTTGGGATTTGTGGTTTATCTTTTTTTTTTTGTAATGGCGTCTTCTGTTTTGCCTCCCTTCGTTTCATTGCCTCATCTTCACCGGCATGGTGCAGGAGCCCAGTTTGAGCAGATCCAGAGTGAAGGCAAGGGCGTCGCGGCTTTGGATTATTGATGCGCCTGTCGGAGGAAGTTTTCGTCAGATGCTCGCTAGAGGAAGAGTGCATGTCTGTGACCCTTGTGAGGTCTAACACTCACTGGCTATCTTAACCTTTGCTAGGAAGGTGGCCGGACATGTGTCTCTGTTTTTTTTTTTTTTTTTAATGTCAGGGAGGTAGAGGGATGTCTGGCTTGCAGGTGCCAATTTCTGCTTCATCATCTTTTCCAGTTTGTTTTTTTACATCAGTCAAAAGAAAATTTGCAGTCCCATTATATTAGCCAATGTGATCTTATCGCCTAGCATAAATATATACAGTTCATTTATTAATCTTTGAGAAAAGTTGTGAATAAATGTTTTAGTTGGTCTAAATACACCGAAAACTTCTAGCAATTTTCATGCCCATGAGCAAAAGTTGATAAATGCTAATCATCCATAAAACTGCATTCATGGCACAACTGATTTACATTTGTGATACCCAAGGAACACCCTGAAATCTTGTTGAGAGCTAAAAAAACAACAAAATTAAGACTAAAAGGCAAAAGAGCAACTCCTGAGAGCACCCCCCGCCCCCATACAAACACTTCTTTCTGTTAAAAGGCCCAATCACTTTGTTTTCAGATTGCTTTCTTTCAAGTCATTAATACAGAATGTATTAAAATTTCGAATGCATTTGTGCAGGCGAATTGAAATAAATGAGCAAATTAAACCTCATCTGTATATAAAAATTGCAATAACACACTGATTATACAGTATGACGGCTATCCCATTAGTGAGTCTACTTATACGTTGAACTTTAATTTGAATACCAATGTTTTTCTCACTAATGGGAACTAACTGTATCTCAGGCCATGCTTTTATTTTAACCCATTGTACGAGGTAAAGGAGATAGTCATGGTCCAGAGAAAACCTCTCAATAGATCCCTTCTGAGCTTGGATTCTAAAGCTACACTGACCTCTAAGCCATATGGCATGAATTAATATGATGAGGCTTTCATTTATCATCTGGCCATCTTCCCCCTCCTCTTTGTGTAAGACAGGCCAGGGCAGACATGCATTACATTCTGGATTCTACAGCTGTTTTCAGACTTCACTGTGAATCCTTGAAGAAAGAAAGAAAAAGGGAAACTGCTGAGAATGCACCAGAAGTTTAAGATGCTGGGGTGCGTACTCCAATAGTAATAGTAGAAAAACACCATAAGCACAAACACAGCCGGATCGCATCAAGGAAACAAACAGCAGTTTGTTAAGCAATTATTAAATAATGAGAATAAGATGCTATGTTTCAGTTAGTTTGCGTTTGGCATAACTCAGTATTTCACTGGTTTTTTTTTCTAAAAACTTCTATACAAGCTGGTGATAAATTATGCAGTTGAGCATTTAAACAGTCTGGGTGTGTCTTATGATGCGAGTATTGATATTCTGATGACATAATGACACATTTTACTGTGTGTCCAAAAAGTTTCTCTCACTCACTTTAATTCAGTATATGTTATGGTTTTCTGACATTGCATGAACATTCCCATGCCCCCCCCCCCCCCTCTCTCTCTCTTTGTTCGTTTAATTTCTTATAAAGCTACTTCCTACTGTATAGCCTGTATGGGTGGACAGATATTCAGGCAACGTTCTCTCTCTTTGTTCCCCCATCTGTTTCCCTGGAACTTAACTGGATCATGTTAATGACGTTTTGTTCTTTGATGGAACAAATGTACGTCACAAAAGGTACTTGGACAAAAACTTATATGTGTCCAGTATTCTACTGTATACTCTTAAGTGTCTATGTTGTTTATGCTGTAATAAACTCGAGAACATTCAACACCCATCGTGTGTATGTGTTGGCCTGTGGCTTTCCTGACATCCATAAGTGTATTGAAGCATAGTAGACAGACCCAGGCTTGGATCGAGGTCACATAACTCAAATTCCTGTAATGTGCAAGTGATGTTGGTGTTGGGTGTAAATGTCAATCAGTTTTACGCTTCATACACACAACATTTCATCACAAGTCCCAATTTGATGTGTATGCCCCTGGTATTATACTACAGTATACTTACTGTTCTTTGGAAAAGTCTTGCCCCCCCAAAAATCAAGGTTTCACTGCATACGTCATTAAATGCAAAACAGTTGAGCCAATTGACGTAATCCGTCGAGCAGAACTTCTAAGCATTTCTTTTGGAAATGTTTTTTGTTAATGCATTCTGAATTGACGAACTGCTCTTAGGTAAGTATTGACATTAACCGATGGAGGAGAATGTCTGAAGTGATAGATTACCCAATGATTAACCAGTATCTCTAAAGTAGGTGTCTGCTATAGATGTAGCTCTTGAGGACATCACAGCAGATATCTGCAGAGGCTAGATAAACTTTCCAAAATGCATTTTTTTTGTGCTGCCATTCAATAGAAGATGTCTATTGTGATGCACTGTAGCTGCACTGTAGTTCCCTGTACGGTCTTGTTTCCCTAGTGTAAAGTTCTCTTTCCATATTTTTGATCCTGCTTTCTATTTTTTTCTTTTCTTTGACATGGTCGGTCAACAAATTACAATAACAATATAAAGATGTAAATGTGAACCCTGTCCCATCTTTTACAATCAATCCCCCACATAATGTCAAACCTGGTGGGTCTACACTACTGTACCTTACTCACTTACTGACAGTCACATGGGCAGACTTTAACCTGGAATCTTCACTCCCTCATCTACACTCAACATCACACATCACCCTGCTAAAAGCCTCGGGCATTGTGCGCACCATACATAAAATGCATTAAACTGTCTGTCTGAAGATGTCTGATATGCCGTCTGGACTTAAGCCAGTAAAATACTACTCAATAAATTGCTACAAGACTTAGCCCTGCTGTTTGGGAAAAGTCTAAGGATGTGCATTCCTGAAACTTTAATGCCATTCTTCCTTTTTTCCCCAGGATCTTTGGTTGGCTCTTTGCTGTTAGACTTATTCTGAGGCTTCCTCTGATTATTTTACTGTACATCTCATTTATGTTTCACTTAACACTGGTCACTTGTCCCTCACTCCTCACTACCTTTTCTCTCCACTGTCATCTGTAGATATTACACACTTCAATAATGTTGCAAAGTTGCAATGACTAGATGGTGTGATGTACTACTTTATTTCATTAAAGAGCTACACTTGATCAGTGCTATGTTGAGGAAAGTTAGCTCCTATTACACAACAGTAAGTTCTGATCAAATAATCTGATTGGACAAGAGGTGTTCCACAAGTGCTGATAATAGAGCATAACAGCACTGGGACATTTAACTATATGTATCTGCAGTACTGCGGAGAGAGCAGTTGGCTGCCAAAACCCACATTTAAAACCAGTTACTGGAGCACTTTCAGCAAGACAACACATCTGATAATGGTATGTCATCTTAAACAACACTTATCTCATTATCAATTGTGTATAAGGCATGTCTAATTGCTAATTGTTTACAGCTAACATGAGCTACAAAGCTAATTAACTTCTAATACAAGGGTGAATCCCAAATCCAACTCTAACTCTTGATCAAGGGCACTACTTGGTGTGTGGAACAAGGGATTGTACACCCTAGTGCACTAGCTTTTCCTTTAGTGCTTTTTGGGATTAAATCCAAGATATTCTAAAGAGGAATAAGTGAAAATATAAAGTAAATCTTGTTGGTTTTTCATGACTATCCATACCTCCATGGTTTATTCTCTTTAGCTTTGAGATACACTAATAGTGTCGAGTGTTAATTGTCGGTCGCCAGCTCCAAAAGTCACGGTTAGTTAGTTCCACCAGTCGCTAAAAGATATGTTTTGGCGGAGCAAAATCAAATCATAATCAATTGACAACAAATGATATCTTCGGCCAACTGAAATGTCATATTGCTTAATTATCAGTTATACAAAGAGGCACAAAAATGTATACACACTTTAGCATGAAAAATATACACCTCCCTTCTGATGGGCACATGATCAACATTAAAGATGATGAGACTACTGACATCTTTAGAGGAAATATAATACTGCACATTGTTGCCATAATTCAATTCAAGCTTTCAAAATGGGCATATACTGTATAAGGTTGATACGTGGTGAATCGTGGAACCATTTTTTGGGCCCACTTACAGTATATTAAAGAGGCTGGATGAGGCTTCCTCACCAGGTTCTGTTTGTTCTCTATTGCAAATGCTAGAAAACTAGAATGTGTAAAACTTTGACTGTTACAAAGCACTGCCGTTGGCCAGTCCTTGGATAAATTGGAAGAGTAATCAATTAAACCTTTGGTGTTTGACTGACTGTGCACTAAAAGAATCCAACATCATCCAGATGATCAAAAAGCACTGATTCTTGTTGCTGGTTAAAATCTATGGCAATTGGCTTTGCCGCAGTTCAGATCAGTCACTGTTCAATTGCTGCAGTGGCGCTAATTGCTTATTCGTAATAGCTTGATAGATTTTCTATTTAGTCTGACTTAAAAACCTTGATGGACCCTTGAAGCCACTGCAGATTTTGATGCAAGCTGATGTGAATCACACAGTTTATGACCTCAGTATAATCATTGCATGACTAAATGTGAATGTATGTACGATTGCATGAACAATTGATTTCATTCATCAACTCAGTGACATCTTGACCTTTGAGAGGACTTGGGCTGCTACTACTTTTTTTTTTTCTAATAAAATGTTCACACAAAATTGGGATTATAAATATACATGTTTTTACCAATATTACTTTATATGTTATGTGCGTTCTTTCCTTCCTTCCTTGTTTAATTCATTTATTCAAATCAAAATTTAATTTGTCATATACACAACCAGAGTTAGCACAGTGGCTTAGTGGTTAGCACTGTCGTCTTGCGCCTCTAGAGTCCGGGTTCGATTCCCACCTTGGGTCTGTGTGCATGGAGTTTGCATGTTGGGTGAGTCCTCATCCGAGTACTCCGGTTTCCTCCCACAGTCACAAAAACATGCAGATTAGACTAATACACATTCTCAAATAACCCATAGTGTGTGTGTATATGTGTGTACCCTGACTCGTGCCACTTAGTCTCCCTGTATACAGGATAAAGCAGTGTAGATGAGTGAGTGACATACACAACCATACACAGTGTGATATGCAGTGGAATGATTGTATGATTGTCCATGACCTAAAATAGACATATTTTAATACAGTGAAAATATTGCACTTGAGAATATGATTAAACTAAAGATAGAATGTAAAATAAAATAGCAATTTAGGGCGGAAATATGCAAAGAAATATTACATATACACGGTATACACATAAATATGTACATTATACATACTGTTATTATATTTTTATTTTTTAGAGTATTTATTAGAGTATATAAATTACACAGTGACTAATTCATTCATTCATTCATTCATCCATTCATTCATTCATTAATTCATTTATTCATTTGTTCATTCATTCATCTTCAGTAATAAATTGATCATTGAATCCTGGAATACACTCCATCACAGGGCACAATACACACATCCACACGCTTATTCACACCTAGGGGCAATTTATGGTTGAAGATCCACATACCTACATGATTAAAATATTATAGCAATTTTGTATACAGTACCAAAAAGGCCTTAAAACCTTGATGTGTTTTCACACACTTGCGAACATTGCCCATATTTTCCTTCCTGATGCTTAGTTTTAGAAAAGTGGAATTAGTGGAAAAATGCCTGAAGGTAATGTATCCCGCAGCACTCGTCCTCGCTCCATGTCCCCAAGAATGGAAAGGATTTTGAACCAATAGCCCGAGTCCAAAAAAGGACTGTATTTCTAAATGTTTTTCAGAATATTTTCAGCATGCACACACATGATTACACACACACATGCACATGTGTTATGCCAATCCGCCTCCATCCACTCATAACCAGAACCCCCGGTTCCATCGCAGTAATCGGCATCAGCCGTTGCCATGGCTACCGGTGAACGTTCCGGAGGTTGCCAGAGCAACTCATTGGGAGTCACAGTGCGTCTGTCGTCACCTGGCAGATTTTGACAGAGAGAAAAAAAAAAAAGAAAAACTGAAGAAAAAAAAAAACAAACAGGTTCAGAAATAAGGAAAAATGAATTCATAGTAAGAGCTGTAGATAGAAGGTGCAGTCCCATGTGTCTATGAAAAGCACACACCGTAATAGAGGGGAACTATAAAAAGCGGCAATTTAATATAAATGTATGTTGGTACAGTAAATTAAATTCTGTGTCTCTTTCTTAATTTGCCTTAACTTGAGATTTCCTTTTGTTTTTTTTTTGTTTTTCTCACCCATTTCAATCCTTTCTCTTATTATATGTCTCTGATGCTGCAATGTTGTGTTTCTCAGACAAATCATCCTCATCTACCACTCTGTACTACTGATAGATATGGACAGGCTGAAGAGTAAAGAATAGGAACATCTAAACCATCTGCATGCACACACACTCATTCTCATGTCACCCATACCTCTAGAGATGACAGTTATTGTCCTACAGGTGTTCATGTCTCTGGTTTGTTATTTTTTTTCTCTTCTTTTTTTCCCCTCCCTTCCCCTAAACAAGCTTAGTGCAGAGAGTCGGTCTGTGCCTGTCATAGAGAGTCTATTCAGGTAGAAACATTTTTCACTACCTTGCTTTACTATTTAATTGGCCCATTAGTGCTATGATACAAAGCACAAGGTTGACTCATGGTGACCTCGCATGCATGTGAAAGAAAGTCCGTGCTGACAGAGCACATGGATATCAGGAGTGCAAGGAAAACTCCACGAGGACATCGAGAGTGAGAGAGTGAGAAAACGATTCGAGGCAGACGCTGCCATTTTGTGCGAGCGCCTTATCAAATGAGGAAGCGTGAGACGAGCGAGTGTTGCCATGGCGATCCCATCGACATTTTTTTATTACACGCTTACCAGAGTTCCCTCTGTTAGGCATCGCACGTAAACAGGCTCACATGTGAATCAATCAACATGTAGATAATAAAGAAAGTACAAATTTGAGACCCGTTGTGGTCAAAAGTATTGGGACGAAAGTGAAATTCAATGTTTACATTTTTTTTTTATAGCGGCAATCAAAATAGAGATTTTATGCAAAGCCATGGCTTTACAAAAATCAATATTTAGTAAATCCTTTTTTATTCAAAATCTGTTGAATCCGGCTTGGCATTGACTTAAAAAGAAGTCTGCTGTACTCTGGTGTCACTTGCTCAATCTATGCCTGGTTGATTGCTTCCTGAAAATCATGTCAAAAAATTCTCCACAGAAGTTTACAATTCACTGCGATGGATTGGCACCCTGTGCAGGGTGTACCCTGCCTCGTGTCATCCGGGGATAGGCTCCAGTTCCCCCGCAACCCTGAATACAGGATAAAGCAGTATAGACGATGAATGAGTGAGTTCACAATTCATTTGAGAATTTGCTTGAATTGGACATTTTTTGTGCAGAGGTGGATACCCTGGCCAATTAACGTAATCTGCTTGCCTTTGGACTGTGGGAGGAAGCTGAAGTACACAAGCACGGGTAGAACATGCAAACTCAGACCTCAAGGTGGGACTCAAACCCGGATGCTGGAGGTGCAGTTCGACAAGACTAACCACTAAGCCACCATGCCTCCATTACATGCCATATGTTGTTCTAATACTTTTGACCACCGTACCCACCAAATGTAAGGAATAAACCACAATCAGCTTTTATATGAAACTGACAAATGATAGGGTGGTGTCTTGTGTTACAGAAGAGCTACCTGTCTCAAAGTCTTTCATTACAGAGAACTGACACTGGAGACTCCTTTATAAATTTCTCCTCACTGAAAAAGTTCAGTTTTATAATCTAGTTTTGGGAATCCCATACAAGTCCCAGTCTGGTTGTTTTTATTGAAAAGATAATGTATTATGATTGATCTGGCTCATTTCTCAAGGCAGACTTGCATTTCATGCAACCAAATCTATGAACCTCCATTACGTTATTTTCTCACAGCAGAGTGTCGATTCCCATTGATTTTGTACAAAAGCAAATGCATTTGGACATCATTCAAATGCCTCGATTGCATAACCACTGAATTAGTGCTAAAATCCAGTGCTCTGGCTGTTTATTTTAAATAGTCTGGATGTTACACTGTTTTAATCTTAATTATTTATAGCTGCTTCGACATTGTGTGAACCATCTCACGTGAAATGATTTCACGTGAACCATCACATGTGAAACTTAAAAGATAATATACAAGACATATAGATTTCCAAATATAATATAAATTAATAAAAAATAAATAAATAAAAAAAAGAAA
>JAQMYL010000021.1:7506457-7526667 GCA_030014365.1 Clarias pachynema | reverse complement strand
AGACATAATTAAATTACATTACAATTGCACAATCAATTGCTATTACAGTAAATGATAAAGATTATGTTAAGTCAACATGATTCTGTCACACAAGTTTAACATGAATGAAATACTTTGGTTTAGCAGCAAAATTTGTGTAATTTGGCCACAATTTGATGATGTGGGACCGATGTACACATTATAATCAAGTAAATTCAAGGGATTATTTTTTTCAGTGTAGGCTGGGACTCTAGAACTGACGCATGGCCACTGGTCCTAGGCTGGGACTCTAGAACTAACGCAGGGCCACTGGTCCTAGGCTGGGACACTACATGGCCCACAAACTGACCCATGAACTGACCCATAGCCAGTGGTCCTAGAGTAGGACCCTAGAACTGATGCACAGCCAATGGTCCAGCACATCTCTGGTCATAGAGTACACCATCCTGCATATTTTATGATCTATCCCCCGCCAAGGAACTGAGGAAAACCTGTTAATTGGCTGATTAATTGTATTAGGTGTGTTGGGAACAGGGAAACACTAATATGTGCACCCCAGGAGCACACATGAGAACCTAATCTATGTGTTTCTGGAATTAATTAAGATGTACTGTAATGGTGCTGTAATGTGTGTGTGTGTGTGTGTGTGTGTGTGTGTTTTGCCCTGAAATGGACTGATGTCCTCAGTCAGGGTGCATTCCCGGCTCACGCCCAAACTAACTACAGTATGATAAGACTCACTAAAAGATCACACAGTATAATAATATTATCTTACAGGTTTTGACATTTGTCATCCTCCCAAATTCCTGAATTTGTTATGAAGGTCACATCCTTCAAATAAACAAAAAGAGATCATCGTTTATCTAATAGCTGAAACACATTCCAAAAAAAACCAATGTCCAGCAACAGTTTATTTGAACTGGCTCGATTTGGCTTCAGACAGTCCACAAACCATAACAAAGCACCACAACATCTGATTATTGAGAACATCTCACATTTCCACATGAAATGATTTGAAAACTATAACAATAAACTGTAAAGGTAGAAACTGGGCCATCTTAATAAAAGGTGAAAAGTAAAAGGAGGACAAATTAATAGCCTATTGAGTATTTACTGTATGTTATGTATGTATACCATCACCTTTCATTTTTGGATTTTGAAATTTGTTTACCTGCCACAAGTAGCTCGCCTCATCATACAACAGCTGGCAGAAAGTGGCGCGTGTGTGCTAACGCTAGATTCCGCTGAGTCAGGTAAAACCAGAAATGCCCTTTTTTGCATTCATGAGCTAACAACAGAGTCAGGATTAAATAATGGCAGCATGGTGGTTTAATGATTAGCCCTGTCGCCTTGCACCTTCAGGGTCCGGGTTTGATTCCTGCCTTGGTGTTCTTGGTGGGTTTCCTCCAACAAATTAGGCTATTTGGTGTTCCCAAATTGCCTGAAGTGTGTGTATGTGTGCTTTGCAATGGATTGGCACTCTATCTAATGTGTTCTCCGCCTCATACCCTAAGTCTTATGAGTTAGGGCCCCCGTGACCCTATTATACACAGGATAAAGTGGTATAGACGATGAATGAGTGAGCGAGTGAGAGTGTGAGGAATGGATAATGTACATGTGATTGACAGTAGAGAGAGAGTAGACCTTTCCTCCCAAGCAGAGAGCACAGTCAATTTCCCTACCTTGGCTCTTGCAATGGATGACTGTGACATCTATAGGAATAATCTAATCTTCTGACGGATGGTTTTCTGCACCACTTGGATTACAATATATTGCACCTTATTTTCAATAATAAACCAATTTCCCTTTTCCAATTTTATTTATTTATTTATTTTTATTATTATATTTCCGCTATCCAGGCAGGTTTGGTGTACAAATTCCAAATCTTTACCCCTACTAATGGATGGGCATGGGAACCCTACAGTAGCACAACCTTCCTCTCGTCAGCTATTCCACCCGGCTCAGTGTCATTAGTACCAAACGACAGACTTCCACTCTGAAACTGACACTGCTTGTCAAAGTCTCACATATAAATGGCTCAATTATGGTTACTGGTGGTGTTTGAAAGCAATAATCACCCCACTGAATCACGCGTCGTGGAGCAGTCAATAAACTGAAGGATTTTCTGTGTCGATCCACAACACGGCCGTGAAAAACAAGAAGCCGGGTGCCAGCTGAACAGAGTTCTTAGTGAGAATTAAAGGGCCTACTTGGCTCACTCACCCCGGCCTCTCCATTCGAGTAATTGGGACGTTGCTTTGCCTGCCTGCGGCATTGACGTGGGTCCAAAGAGCGACCCCTCGACTCATCCCCTCCTCTGTTCTAGGAAATAAACTGGGACATGTCAAATCTTTTTTTTTTTAAAGTTATATAACATAATAACCTTTTTTTTTCTTTTCCACTAACCAACTGAAAAATAAGTACAATTGCCCTAAATGAGTTGATAGATCTCTCTCTCTCTCTCTTTCTTTCTGCTTTAGCACAAAAATCCAAATGAAATGCTTAAGAACGCTCGTCTGTGATCAGCAAGAAGCACCTCTTTTCCCATTTGACAGAAAAGTCTCAACGTGAGACTCAAAATAAAGTCTTCAAAAGGAAACAGAGAAGACGCGGTGTTGACATTTTGACACATGGAGTTGTCTCCGATTCAGGTGTCTTAACGCTGATGCGTCTGAACGCCTACGTCGCGTTTAATAAGCCAGTTAATAGGAAAGCACTTTGCACATCACATCACCAGTTGCTCGGGGATTGGTGCGTCTGTGTGAGTGTGTGTGTGTGTGTGTGTACGGTGGAGAAATTGCATTATCATTCCTGAGCTACTACATCCATTTCTTCAGGGATTCAGCAGTCTTTGGAGGATACTAATTTTACACACACATGCGTGCAGGCGCACACACACGTGCAGGTTTCATGCCACTGTGAAGAACCTGGCATTATGGGGCTTAAAGGGACATGCTTTTATATCATATCATACCAGGGACCAAAAACAGGAATATATGACACTTTGAGCTAGTGGGGACATTTGACTGATTTGTTTGCATTTTTTTAAATTAATTGTATGTTTATTATCAGTTATTAAGCTTCAGATTTTTGATTATATTTTGATTATATTTAAGTCTGGCATATACTGCATTAACATTGTCCTCACGAGATTCATGGAAAAATTGTGTGACTTGTCAGTTTGTCACAGGCTCCCGTGTGCTTGTTAGCTGAAGATCTTCTGTTCTATTTGAAGAGGTTTTAATGATGATCTGAAGCACTCGTTGAAAAGCAGTGTGGGCTGAGCTTCTGTAACCTGATTTCAATCCAGAAAAAAAAAAGAGGAAGCCTTTTGTCTTTAACTAATTAAGAAGAAAAAGGAATTAAAAAAAAACATTAGACACTTTAGACAATTTGCAACGTGGTAAGACAGAAGGAACGTAGAGACAAAAACACAAAGAGACGGAAACGTTCAGGTCTTCGTGGGACATCAGTAATATGAGCATATAGATTTGAGAATTGAAGAAGAAAAGGCTGATGGGAAGAAAGGGGGGATGGGGATGGAGGAGGGGGGGGGGTGTTAAGTGAAAATGCGGGGGGTAGTACAGTTTCCTCATGAGTAAACTAGGACTCGTGGATTTTCCCAGGAATGACAAATCGTACTTCATGAGGCTAATAGAACGAAGAGCGATACTCTTTTATGAAGAGAGAGAGAGACAAAATGGTGGATGTCTCTATACGTAGCAGACGTGGATGGGGAGAGGAGGTGTGAAGAAGAAGAAGAAGAAGAAGAAGAAGAAGAAGAAGAACACCAGGGTTCAATGGAAGACAGAAGGAGGGAGGAAATAGATGGAGATGATAAGAATATGAGAGAGAAAATAAATGGGATGAAGAGGAGAGCAAAATGGAGGGGGGGGGGAAGAAGAAGAAGAAGAAGAAAAAAAAAACCGAGAGACT
Organism: Clarias pachynema; assembly: GCA_030014365.1. NCBI lineage: Eukaryota > Metazoa > Chordata > Actinopteri > Siluriformes > Clariidae > Clarias > Clarias pachynema. Next base: position 7,522,752 of record JAQMYL010000021.1, on the reverse strand, counting down.
GCATGATGGGGGTTTCCATGGTGATACTTTTTCTCCTCTCCCACGCGCATAGAGACTGTGGTTCGAGCCACATATCAGCATCCGCCATTTTCCTTCTCTTTCCCTTTCCTCGCCTTTTCACGTGCAGGGTGAATAAATGCATAATTTAAAAAAAAAAAGTGTCTGATTAAATTCTCACGTGAAGATCCTCCTACATTCCTGACATTTCTTCTCTGACCTTTTTTTTCCCCTCTCTCCACCTTACATATAGACGTATGTCACTCTACCAGTGCACGTGGTGAACATCGAATAAACCAAAATATAACAAAAGCAAGCATGAATTCTTGAAACCTTACATTCACAAAGCAAACCACAAACTCATTTCAGCTTTCAAATGGAGACAGACTGGTCCCTCGCTCCTCTGGGGTCCACTCTGCCCAAACAGGCGAACGTGTGCTGCATCCTGAAGAGCCTACACACACACACACACATACACTCAAACACACTAAGACACACTAACACACACTGCAGACATACACACAGCATGGAGGAGAGGAGTGGTCCTCTACACACACAGGGGCTTCAGCATCCATCGTGCCGGAATGCCGTGTGCTCACCATGTGTCCGTGTGTAGAACAGAATCTGCAGTGGACAAATATAGAATGTGTATTGACTTGCAGCCTCATAACATGCGTGTGGACGTGCTGGTGGACATGTTTTATGAGGAAACGTGACATGCATGAATAAACAAGAGCCCAAATCTTCAGGAGCAAAAAGGGTGGCGGCTGTCGTGGGGCATGGTTTCTAAAACGGCACTGCCACCTGGTGGTTCGTTGGAAAACTACCAGACTCAATGTAGCGCAACATATAGCGTGGCGTTATTTATTGTGGCAATTTAAAACTCAAAGAGAGTACACCTGCTCATTAATGTAATTATCCAATCAATCCAGTCAAGAGTTTCACTTGATCTGAAGTGATTTTTGAACAGACAGTGGTGTAGTGGTTAGTACTCTTGCTTTCACCTCCTGGATCTGGGTTTCCCATCTCGGGGTGTGTGTGCATGGAGTTTTGATGTGCTTGGTGGGTTTCCTCCATGTACTCTGCTTTCCTCCCACAGTCCAAAGACATGTAGATTAGTCTGTAGATTAGTGTGTGAGTGTGTGCCTTGTGATGGATTGGATTGGCACTCCTTCCAGGGAGTACCCCACCTCTTGCCCTAAGTCTCCAGGATAGGCTCTACGCCCCCCCATGACCCTGTACAGGGGAAAGCGGTAGATGATGAGTGAGTGAGTGAGTGAGTGAGGTTGGTTAAACCCACAACAGTGTGCAAATTTCACACAGTATAGTGGAAAGAAAAATAAGCCATCCAGTGAACAGCGGTCGTTCTGATGATGAGAGAGGTCAGAGGAGAATGGGCAGACTAGGAAGGCTATTAAAACTAATATGACCACTTTTTACACATGTGGTGAGCAGAAAAGCATCTAAAAAAAACTCAAAACCTTGAGGTGCATGGGTATACAATAGAAGACCACATTGTCTACTACTTCTTTAAGCCAAGAACAGGAATCTGATGTTACACTGAATACAGAATCATCAACAGGTGAAGATTAGAAGAAAGAATAAGTTAAGGTGTCCAATTTCCTGTCTTTGATCAGTTCAATAATAACCATATACTGAAATATACTTCAATATAAGTAATACAGACTTCAATTTAAAATTAATTAAAGCTTTAAATGAATGTGTTTGTTCTAGCGGTGAAAGGTTCATGGGCACCCAAGGCTCATTTATGCAGATGACCAAAGGCTGTTCATCTGTTTCAAACAAACAGGAAAGCCAGTGGAGCACAAAACCCTCCAAAAAAGTCAATGCCAACCATGATAAAAAGGTACCAAGGCCATCTACTTTTTTGCCGTCTCCAAACTCCCCAGATCCTAATCTGAACAAGCATCCATGGGATGCGCCAGACAAACAAAACAAACATAGATGCACTATATATATTCTAAGGCAAAAAAAGGAAAAGAATCATGGCTGATTTATAGCGGGACGGTGGCTTAATGATTAGCGCTGTCGCCTTGCACCACCAGGGTCTGGGGTCAATTCCCACCACAGGGTCTGTGTGCATGGAGTTTGCATGTTCTCCCCGTGCATGGTGTGTTTCCTCCGTGTGCTCCGGTTTCCTCCCACAGTCCAAAGACATGCAGATTAGGTTAATTGGTGTTCCCAACTGTAGTGTGTGAATGAGTGTGTGTCCCATCTGAGAGCTCTGCACCTACTTCTAAACAAAGTTGCTGCAAGTTTTCCTGTAACTTGTCTTCCAGTTTCTTGGTAAGCACTAAAACTTTTTTTTTCCTCCCATCAAGAGAGCAAAAAAGACAGGCTGGTGAGATGATGACTGTCTATAGAGGCTGTAACGTACAGTATGTGATAACAAGAGCTAACTCGCTTTGTAGATATTTAACTGGATTACCAGTAACTACAAATAGATTAAAAACAGTATTAGATGTCAGTGTTCGGTAAATAAACGTCGCAGAAGTTGGTAGTTTTCCCAAAACCAAATAAAGACCCCAGGTTTTTTATTGGTAACTTATCTCATTCAAATACTTAATGTTTTTGTGATTAGATTACGCCTGATTATAATTATTATTATATTTTTTTATACTGTATTATTATACATGGGAATTGATGAACATAATACAATATGATTGTGTGTTCAGACATCTTTATCACTTGGTGTGGCTGAGAAACAGTAGCGAGCCCCCAGGACAGCACTGCTGGCTGGGCGTGATGGCTTTTTGTTTCTGCCTCATCCTCTGAACAAGTGTGTCATTTTACTCGGGTCCCAGACTGAAGAGACAGAGATATAAATCTCAGCAGTAGCTGAATGACGAAATTCTAATCAACATAAATTACAGCTTTCCTCTCACTTAGAGCCCCAGGGATTCTGGAGCTTTCCATCAGACACATGATTCATCATCACACATTCACACGTTTCGTCCTGCATGCCAATCACTTACACACCGACTAGTGCAGAGCAGGACACCGCCACTAGACGGCGACGAGAGAGAGATACAGGAGCGCTTTTAAGAGAAATGGGACTTGGACCGAGAGAGAAATGTATGTAGTATAGTAACACTAAAAAGTAAATTGGACGGGTTGTGAGAGAAATGTTGGCTATGTGCCTTACCATTAACTCTTGACTGGTGTAATCCATCTTCGAGCTGTGAGACAAGCAATTGGGAGTAGAAGCACTAGACTGCGGGCGCGAGAACGGTTTCAGAATTTCAACAGAAGGAGACAGGAATGTATGGATTGGTTTATTATTGTTGAATAAACTTTTTCAGTTCTGCTACAATAATTTGTATTGTAAATGTATAAAATGTATGCAAAGGTCTTCATATTTTTAGACTATCTTGCATTTTTAATCTAGTCTTGGGGAACAGTTTTCCAGGTCCAGGACATTTTCAGTCCAGCCTCTGTACCTGAGCAGATTCAGAGGAATGTTTTTTGTTTGTTAAGGCTCACAGTGACTCAAATATAAAAATAATCTAACTTAAGGTATGAATCAGTGAGTAACAGGTCCAGATGATGACAGATGATCAGGTCGGTGATTAGTATACTGGTGATGCTGAATGCTGAGTGGTTGAATCAGATGAGAGGGGAAATAAGGTTGCTGCTGAGGTTGTTACATTTTTTTTTTCTTTTTTAGGTACTTTACAGCCTGTCAAACATTTGTTCTCATTTTTAAAATTTATTTTCATCATAAAATTATATATATTTTTTTAATGTATAGATTTTTTTCATTTAGAGGTTTATCAGTTTGTCGCAGTACTGGTCAATGTATTTTCAGTTAGTGCTTTGTGTATATAGAACATTAAATCATTAAATCATAACCATGTTTTTTCTTACTAAATTTGTTTGCATTTCATAAAATATCTAAAAAAAAATATTATTTTGAGAGAATTTTTTTTTGAATACATTTAATTATATTTTTCTGAATTATCCCTAACTCTCATACATAGGTTATGAATTAACGCTATCTATTAAGACATATATATATATATATATATATATAATAATTGTACAATGCTAAACAAAAGAATTTACATAGATATACAATTAATCCTTTATAAAAAATATTTTAATTGAAATAATATTATAAATTATGTAATATATATTAGGTATAAAAGTATTAGGTAGAATTAAGAATCCTTGCAGATCTATTCATAATTTTTCCAACAATTAAACTTTTTATTTTATTTTATTATTTTATTTTATTTTTACACATTTAGAGAATTTAGAACCTATGCTTAATTCATTACAACAGATTACTTAATTATTTTTTGGCTTAGTTATTGTTTGAAAAGCGCAATGTCCAGACTTAATATAATATAACATAATATAACATAATATAATATAATATAACATAATATAATATAATATAATATAATATAATATAATATAATATAATATAATATAATATAATATAATATAATATTCATTCATATGCTTTATCCTCTATTCAGGGTCGCGGGGGACCTGGAGCCTATCCCAGGAGGCTTAGGGCACAAGGCAGGGTAATAATATAATATAATATATGTTTTTAACAGAAGATGTAGCACAGTACAGTATAAAGCTTTTACATCCTCTTACCACTAGAGGAAGCTTTAGGCTGTAACTCCACACAACAGCTCGGAGCAGGAGTGAGCACTGATGACAGTTAAAACACAATTAAACAACAAAAAACCCAGAGAAAACACTTCTCAACACAGCCTTCTCACTGTATTGCACAACAGTATTCATGTAGTAATTGAAGGTTCTGGATGTCTGTGACAATTCAGTAAAATAACTCAACTAAAGACAAGCAAGCTTCACAATCACTGCTGAAATAATGCCATTCATTTCACAAAGATTATTCCAGAAGCTAATGATTTACTATTTGTTTACCCCTGATTAACAAGCTTCTTAAAGCATGCAGGATTTATGACCGAAGATGATTTGAAATCTACTCGAACAAACCGAGATGCATAAATCTATAAACTGATACTGACTCCACCACCAGTTAATGTGATAATACCTTCAAACATTAGTCATCACTGTGGTGGGCCAAGGAGAAAGAGAAAGGCGCAAAGTGAAAGAGAAATCTGTATTCCAGCTTTGTGTTATATTTAGATGATGGACTTGTGCACTTATAGAACGTTTAATTGGTCATATATTATTATCTATCCGTTATCTTTACCAATTATTCTGTGTAGAGTCGTGAGCTTATCCAAGAGCCTGGATCTTATCCACTCCATCACACACTATGGGCAATAAACTGTGCATGTTAGTAGACTGTGGGAGGAAACCAGAGGACCCTGAGGAAACCCACGCAAACTGAATGCACAGAGGAGTTCGAACCTATAACCTTCAGCTTTTATAGCTTCACATGTCAACAAGTTGTGCTTTCTAAAATGTACTTCTGCTTAAAGAGCTGCTAACTGAGTTATTTTAGCTTTCAACTCAAACCTGTACGACCAATCTTACACCACATCCCTCATCAACTAGACCACGGCCTCTTACCGACTGATGCTCACGGGATGCTACTAGTTTTTTTTTTGTTGGTTACATGGTGTTTCCCATTCAGATTTTTGATGTGCATATACACTGATGTTCTTGATCTGTACATGTATGATTTACAGTATGCATTGCACTGCTGGCTGAGTGACTACCTGAATGAAGGAAGGTGTACATGCTTTCCTATTAAAATGGATGGTGAGTGTAGAGTGCATTACAGTGCATCCGGAAAGTATTCACAGCGCATCACCTTTTCCACATTTTGTTATGTTACAGCCTTATTCCAAAATGGATTAAATTATTTTTTCCCCTCAGAGTTCTACACACAACACCCCATAATGACAACGTGAAAAAAGTTTACTTGAGGTTTTTGCAAATTTATAAGAAATAAAAAATATCCTGAGAAATCACATGTACATAAGTATTCACAGCCTTTGCTCAATACTTTGTCGATGCACCTTTGGCAGCAATTACTTCTTTTTGAATATGATGCCACAAGCTCGGCTCACCTATCCTTGGCCAGTTTCGCCCATTCCTCTTTGCAGCACCTCTCAAGCTCCATCAGGTTGGATGGGAAGCGTCGGTGCACAGCCTTTTTAGATCTCTCCAGACATGTTCAATCGGATTCAAGTCTGGGCTCTGGCTGGGCCACTCAAGGACATTCACAGAGTTGTCCTGAAGCCACTCCTTTGATATCTTGGCTGTGTGCTTAGGGTCATTGTCCTGCTGAAAGATGAACCGTCGACCCAGTCTGAGGTCAAGAGCGCTCTGGAGCAGGTTTTCATCCAGGAAGTCTCTGTACATTGCTGCAGTCATCTTTCCATTTATCCTGACTAATCCCCACAGCATGATGCTGCCACCACCATGCTTCACTGTAGGGATGGTATTGGCCTGGTGACGAGCGGTGCCTGGTTTCCTCCAAACGTGACGCCTGGCATTTACACCAAAAAGTTCAATCTTTGTCTCATCAGACCAGAGAATTTTGTTTCTCATGGTCTGAGAGTCCTTCAGGTGCCTTTTGGCAAACTCCAGAAGGGCTGCCATGTGCCTTTTACTAAGGAGTGGTTTCCGTCTGGTCACTCTACATATACTTTTTACCAGAAAAAATACCAGACGAGTCAGATTTTTTTGTCCAGACGCTGAACCTAAGTATACTCTGTCTGTTTACATTAAAGAAAGTCTTGATGTAAACCTTTTTAACCCAAATTTGCTTTACAGTCAAAGGTTTCTGCCAGCTACAAAAATCCATGCACTTTCTAACAGATGGATCATTTCCCGTCGTTACTTTAACGATATATCCCATAAATATCAATCCTGATGAGGTCATGAGTTTCACTGTTGGTGCTGTTATTCTCTCTGCGTGCGCCGAGCTCATGGTGCTTTGATGAAAGCCTCGGGCTAGCAGAGCCCAAGAGCTGTGTCCTATTTTCACGACGTGTTTTGTTAACTATGCATGTCAATTACCACGACACAATAGCTCATTTTGACCGAGTGACTGGAAGCAAGCCAGAAACTTGTCCCGTGTATTGGCTGCTTGATTTGTAAACCGTCTATACACACTCATTATAAGGTTGTTAGAGTCACTCAGATCCTATATAGATCTACTTTTAAAATCCATCTCAGGTAATCTGATCCCAAGAAGACGGCTCTAAGTACGGGTATCAACACGGTCAAATGTGCCTCATAGACAAACTCAAATTACAGAACGTTTGAAAGCAACCAGAGACACGAATGTCTTTCATGACGAATATTTGTAGTGAATTCACCATGACTATCTAGTGATGTTAGTTTGTTGCTTAAAAGAATAATGACTGAAGGTGAAAGCCATCATCATCATTAACTTGATGCAAAAAAAATTATCTCAAGATAGGCAATATATATTCTTTTCTAACCTCTACTGTATAAAATATATAGAATATAAAACATTTTAAGTGGAATTTTGAAAGAGGTGAGATGATAGTGCCATAGTTATGTATTTAATATTGACTTAATAATTACAGTGCTTATATGTACAGCTTTAAAATATTACTTTTTATAATTATTTGTAATGAGTAATATACTATTTGAGATTGAGAATATTTACTATACTATACTATATGATGGTAACAATATTATAGTTACTATATTACTATGAAAGGTTGTTCTGGAGCAAGTCCCATTTTTTATGCTACGGTGGTGTAGTGGTTAGATCTGTTGCTTTGCACCTCCAGGGTCTGGGTTCGATTCCCGTCACTGTGTACATGGAGTTTGCATGTTCTCCCCATGTTTGGTTGGTTTCCTCCAAGTACCCTGGTTTCTAGCCAGTCTGATCATGGCTTCGGTTTACTGAGAGAACTTTCTACCTTGATGGTGTCCAAGGACTAGTGAAACACTGGGATAAGTGCATTAGTGTAGCAGGAGATTATATAGAGAAATAAAGGGAGTTTTTAATCTAATAAGTGTATTCTTTTATTATGCACATTCAAAAAGCATTTGAATGTACATTGTAAAGTGTGCTCTTGAATTACTTAAAATGAGGGAACGATGAGAGGGAATTTCCGATGACAGGGTCACTCTCAGGCCCTCTATATACACTTATCCCAATTGCATGATATTTGAAAAATAGGCAAGAACTTGAACTCAAATGCAAGAACTTGTGAGCACAGAGACTCCATATTGTCCTCCATGTTGTCCTCCATGTTGTCCTACATGTGGATGGAATAACAATTCAAATCTACTTGACTTGCTTGAAATGCTTCTTATACGCCTGCTCAACTCCTCCGAATGCTCTGCCTTGATTAGCTGCTTTGAACATGAAGTACAGACATCAGTAAAGCAGCGGGGTTGCTTACCATGCCTTGATTGTATTTCAAAGTGCTAATTACAATCCATTGACACTTTGAGCGAGAGACGTGAAGCTGTGATGACGCTAGTGTATCACTGGCATGGAGTACAAATTTTCCTATAGTTTGCTCTTATGTTATTAAATATATATATTATTTCAGTAAGTAAAGCTGCTCAGGTGGAGTTTATACTGTATATCCAGCTTCCAGCTTCAATGCTTTCAGTCTACAGGGTTAACCAGGAAAATAATTAAAGTGGGCAATAAATGTGTAAAATTATAAAATATGCATATCACATTACATTATTAAAGGAATTCCCACAGAAGCATGTCCATCATCAGAGCCCTCCGGCTAGGTCAATCGCCGCTTTCGCTCGGTCGGACGAGGGCTCCAGGAGTCCCGTGAAGGGTGATAATGACCCAGGTGTTAAAGTAATCACTGTAGCTTCTGGATCAGCCACTCTCAATTAGCAGAGCGGGTCTGGATAGTGACGTGTAACCTGCAGCACATAGAGCGTGTTTTTAGCACGTCGCTGGTCTTGATGGAATTCACTACTTTTGATTTGAATCGGATTTAACTTTAAAGGATGACAAAAATAACTGTGCAAGAAACTCCTTGAGGAAAGGTTAGGAGGAGGATTAAAAGAAACCTTTGCACACCTCTCAGCTTCACACAGATGATGTGAAAGGACAAATGTTCCTTTAAAGCAAAAGAAATTTTTGCAAAGGATTTTTGTATATGAAATTATATATATATATTTTTTTTATCTGAAACTGTGACAAAAGTGAAATGCCAAAAAAAAATAGGGGATAGAAGTCTTTGCCACATTGCATTCGTCTCTTATTTTCACACCCAGCTGGGCACATGCACCTGCTATCAGTGGGATGCTCAGCCATGGGAAGTGTAGCATATGTCTATTTCCAAAAGAAAAACATTGTTTTAATGCTTTTTGATGTTTTTGGGGAAGACTCTATGAAGTCTGAAATTAAAACTAATTTGATTTTAAGAATAACGCCTGTACAACTTGTACTTCATTATTCTCATTCCATTCCAAGTCATTACCCCTAGCTGATACGTATTTCCTACATTGTTTCTCCAAATTTTGGAGATGGTGTTCAACAATTGTTTTACATTCAGTTGATTATGCACCTCATGGTTCAGGTGTCATCAGCTGAAGAAAGCAATAAATGACAACAGTATTCAGGAAATTTTATGCTTAATGCTTCTTGTTTGTGAGCATATATGAAATTATATGGCAAGATATACAGTAGGGGGCGGCACGGGTTCGATTCCCGTCTCTGTGTGCATGGAGTTTGCATGTTCTCCCCGTGCTTGGTGTGTTTCCTCCGGGTACTCCGGTTTCCTCCCACAGTCCAAAGATATGCAGGTTAGGCTAATTGGCGTTCCCAAATTGCCCGTAGCGTGTGAATGTGTAGCGTGTGTGTGAGTGTATGTGTCTGTGCCTTGCGATGGATTGGCACCCTGTCCAGGGTGTACCCTGCCTCGTGCCCTAAGTCTCCTGGGATAGACTCCAGGTCCCTGCGACCCTGAATACAGGATAAAGTGGTATAGAAGATGAGTGAGTGAGTGAGAGATACAGTAGGTCCGTCTAGTAGAGACGATGAAGATAGTGGAGTCACTTGAGTCTGTTCTGTTAGACGGTTCACTTAGTCTTATCGAGTTGCTCTGTGTAAAGCAGTAATTATTTTTAAAGCAGTAAAGTAATTATTAATCACTGCTGTTTTGGTTTTATTGAAATATAAAAAAAATTGAAATGCTTATTTCTGTACAAATCATGAACTCTCCAGTTGACTGCATGAGTCAAAATGGCATTGTTGAAAATGATTAAAATTAACTGAGCCACGCAAACAGAGATTAAATAAAGAGCGAATACTGCTCTTGACCAAAAACATTCACGAACATAAATATTGACCCCCTGAACAACCCCTCCTGAAGCACCTTTAATTACTTACAGCTCGTTGAAGTTCAACAAACAAAATTGTGGGCGATAAGAAACACATCAGAATGTGCTATTATAATAAAAAACAGTAATTACTTGGGAATGGTAACACGAACTCCTACCATGGCATTTTTAATATAAGTTAATATAACTTTTCTATAACTGATCTGCCTTAACAGCAAAACCTTGTTTGGTGCCAAAGAAAGTGTCTCACCTAGGTGAAAAAGTTAATTTTTAGAATTTTTAAATAATTTTTCATAATACTCAATGCTTCTTATCTGATCTATGCTTCATTTTTGGTAAATATGCAAACACATTTATATTATCAAATAAAAAGAAACACGTTTGCTAAATCCAATTTCCCGCCCTTTTATATAGTGTCCGTAACTTTTTCAAATCCAAATTTTTCAATGATCTTAATTGTGATTTAGATTAAACTTGGCCAATTTAGATTTCACATGAAAAGACATAAACCTGAAAAACTATATTACTCTAAAATTCTAAATAGTTAAGATATTACAACATGAATTTGACATGGTTACGGACACTACAGTCTTTTTGCTTTTTAAACTTTTACCAAAAAACAATTTAAGCAACATTTTTTTACAGATCGTATGCTTCTAGAAGCTTACACCAATTTTAGTATCAAAACTAAAAAAAATATGTATAATTTTCATTTTTAATTATTGTTTGAAGCAAGACAGTATAACGCTGAAAAATGGCCATTTTTGGGACAAATATAAAATCAATACAAAAAAGTTTGGAAGCAAGATTTGTCACTTCCATATTGTATAAACTTCAGAAGTAGCTTCTTTGGCACACATTTTCTGTATTATATTTATAATGTAAAAAAATATAAAAAATAAAATCAGTACCAATACTGTGTTTTGGCCGTAAGTGTTTTATTTCTAACATACATGGCCTTCTGTACAGAAATGTTACTTCATCCCTTTACTTTTTGAGCTTATTTTATTTGCTATATTCAGTATTTTAAAAATATATATTAAAAAAAATATATAAAAATCAATATTTGCTGTAGGAAAGAGAACAGAGAGAGAGTGTGAGTGTGTGTGTGAGAGGGAGAGACACACGAGAGCTTTATATGTTTGTTTTTTTATTGAATCAGGCGTAGGTGTGGAGTCACACTGGTGCTTTATGCTCTACATTATCTCTCATTAGTTGCGTTTACGTCAATGGCGGATCTCTGAACAAACCTGGAGATAGAAAAAAAGCAATGAAGTAGGAAGATGATAAAAAATAAAGTTAAAATGTACCCAAATGAAATATTATATCCTGTCCTCCACAAGGGATAGGAGAGCATGTCTGCATAAAAATGTCTCACTTAGTGTATACCACGAACACACATGCGCACTAAATATGCTCACCTTGCCTGTTTCACACACACACACACGCACACACACACACACACACCTTATACAACCTGATCAATGCTTTCACAGACTGAGCGGCAACAGCTGCATACAAACAGATCTCACATGGCCCACACTCCACTGCGGGTCTGTTCCGGGTTAGCCATGGAAAAAAATAATAACCATGCAGGTCTGTAGACCCCTTAAAACTCCCAGCATCAGTTTTTTAAATAAATATACTGTATGTAGGGCTCTGGATTGTGCAGGATAGAGTGACATTTCCTTTTTTTTCAGCACAACCGAGGGAATATGATAAACGGATTTTTTTTTTTCATTTTAACCCATTATACAAACATGACTCAACAAAAATTATAAAATGTGTCACATAGGCAAAGAAATAGCACAGATTACGTTTTTTTTTTCCCCTGTTGTTTTTATGACCAAAGAAAAAAAATTATGTCAATCCCATACTCCTGTAGTGTTCAAATTTTCAGGGTATAATATATATATATATATTTTTTAGAATATTTATAAATGATAATATTGTATGTACTGTATGCTGTGTTCCCGCCACGTATCTGTGTTAGTAGGTTTTAAGGGTTAAATCTCTTGTTCCAGTTCCCAGCAAATAAGACACAAAGGCATGAACAATATTATTTCCTTGTTTGGTCATAATGGACAATGTGTGGGAGATTGAACAGAACTTATTAAACCATTTACTAAAACATTTTACAACACACCCACACACACATTTAACAAAACACATCGATATTTACCAAAACAGACATACACAAATATTACAAAACACACACATATACTGTACACACACATACACACTTCATAATACATAATAATATTAAAATATTATTTTCCAAAATTTCCTCTGCTTTTGTGTTTGGTGCATTATTATTATTATTATTATTACTACTATAACTATTATTATTATTATTATTTTATGTTTTAACTTTTTTGTGAAATATTCTTACACACACGCACACGCACACACACACACACACACACACACACACACACACACACACACACACACACACTTCCCCCTATGGATTCTTATTACAGTAAACAGGGTGGATATTTTAATTTAACTACAGTGAGAAAATAATCACCTCATGAAAAATGGGTCTCTCTTATAACACTAGTTTCACCCAAAATATTTTCTTGCTTAAGGAAAAAAAAATAATAATAATCTGAACAGGTGACAAAAGCACCGATAAAAAAAATAGCACAGTTAACTCATTACTGTTTGATAAAACTAATCAAGAACATACCTTTGTTTATGCTATTAAAAAATAATAAATTAATTTAAAACAATCTCCCGTCTAACAGCTCAGTGAGCCTTGGAATATATTTTCTGTAACAATAAAGGATTGAAATGATGAAATTAAACATAAAGCCCACAATATGAACACTGAACCCGGACCTTCTGTTGAGATCATTAGTGTTTTACAAATGGCCTGTTTCTTTAATAAGATTGGGAGCAAACTGGTGATACTGCCGAGCTCTAACGGCTGAGCAGACTCTCTGGAGAGCCGTGAATAGTGTGCACTGCATTTAAACACTTCACTTTAAACATTTCACTATAAGTCTTTTAACAACTATGCACTATGGAACAGCCATGGAACAGTATATGAGTTTAGTACATCAACTGCTTGGAACAATATTATTATTTGGCAATGAATTTTGTTGTATAATACAAGGAGCATCGAAACATTCTCATTTGATCCCCAAAGGCATCCTGTTTTTGTATGACCTCATATGCATCCACCGCACCACTTTACATGCACATTACAGGAACTCAGCTGGGAGTTATTGCCCCATTCCCTATATGGCTCTGGGAAACCAGCTACCTTGATGGTGTCCAAGCACTTTCACCTTATGCCTTAAAACCAACACAGCGAGAAGCATTGCATATGAAAAATAAATAAATGCATATGAAAATAAATCTCAAAAATCACACCACCCCAATTTGGTATACAATCACTTTAAATAAACAAACTATGTCCTTAATTATCTAAATTTTTTCCCATTTTCCATTTGTTTGCCATGCAAATTAATCTTACATTTAACATTTCTACTATTTCATTTACTATTTCTGAGTCTATAGTTAACATAGACTCAGAGGTCAGCCAAGTGTCAGCTAACGCTCCAGCTGAAATAACCGTCAGATAATGCATTTCTACTGTATATCTCAGTCTCCTCCTGTTTCACTCCTCTTGTTTTACTGTCTGTGTAAATCACTCACTCATTGTCTATACTGCTTTATATTGTATACAGGGGGCCTGGAGCCTATCCCAGGAGACTTATGGCACGAGGCGGGGTACACCCTGGAAGGAGTGCCAATCCATCGCAGGACATGTCTACGTCAGTGATGTGATCTAAATGAGACACATCCTCCAGCTAGGTGAAGCCGAACAACAAGGTCAGGAATGTTCACCATTGGGACAAGACTATTTTTGACAGTTGAAATGACGTTGAGATAGAAATAAATGAATGCAATTATAATTTGCAATTAAGTCCATGCACACAAACCCAGGATGGGAATCAAACCATCGACCCTGGAGGTGTGATGCAACAGTGCATTATTATTATTATTATTATTACTACTACTAACCTTTGTTTTTTTTTTCAGTGCATAAATATTTCTGATTTTAAAATCATGATACAAGAATAAGACATTGAAACAGGGACTCAGTAAATCAAAGCAGACATTAAGAGACTAATCTTAGTTTTGGACCAGCTTCAACCTACACTTCCAGCAATGATGTTCAAGAGCCAACAGTGTCTCCTTGAAGCCATGTTTGTTTTCGGTCCACTTGCAACCCCTTTACTTCCTCTCCCTGTCTGAATTCTGTCTCTCTTCATTCTCTCTCTCTCCATTCTCTCTCTCGGGGCTCTGTAGGCACAGTGGGCAGTTGCGATTGTGAAGCTCTGCACTTGGAGATAATAGACTTTTAATGAATGGAGCTGAAGAAGAAGCAGCTGATTTACTATCAAGGCAGCACCGTGCCAGCCAATAACGTGGCTTCACAATGGGCTTTATCACAGCCAAGCTGCTGAAAAGCTCATTTAGAGTCGACACAGGATGAGCCGGCCCGATAGAGGCGGAGAATTATGAGAGCCAGCGCTTCCTTTTATTTCTTTAAGATTTTTGTTTGTCTTTGTTCATGCATACAATGCGAAATTTGTAACTGTTAGAGAATGACCAGCAGGAAAACAGGATCCATCCCACTGACAAAGAAGGTCTGGCTTGTTCCAGATAACACACTAATATGAGCTCTGTAGCACCATGATATGATGCAACATAAATGGAACCATGGGGTAGTGGTGAGGAAACATGAGCTGTCAGCTGTCACTGAGGGTAACAATGTGTCGGATGGTGCTTAAGCTGATGTTTTAAACTTTTTAAAATGCTACTGAAGATGGAGTTCAGTGAAATACAAGTCCTGAGTTCCACAGCAGGACACGAGAGCGATAAAAGGAGAAACGACTACTAGAGAGAGAGAGAGAGAGAGAGAGTTGGCATGAGAGGGCCTAAAGAGAGCAGTTATCACTTTACACCCACACTAATCATTTGCAATTAACACAATTAATCAGAGCACTTTCAGTGTGTGTGTGTGCGCGCGTTTCTCTCCATTACATCTTTTCCAATGCTCTGTGATGACAAAATATTGAGCAGAACAAACACAGAACTGACACTGCATCTGCAAATATGTTCGCCAATTAAACTGTATCCAACAGGCCAACAGACACATGAGATGGTTTTCAATCAGATTTTCCGGGCCATTATTGATTCATACTTGCAAGGAAATCTGACTATCAAAACATGCTGCAATTTACTGATTATTATTATTATTATTATTATTATTAATGTTATTGTTATTATTATTATTATTGTCTTGGCCTTGAACGTCTATCTTAAAAAAAATCAAAATTGTTTTGTGCAGCCTGTACTTTTACTATGCTAATTAGGTGCAACCTCTCTTTCATGGCACTGAGATCACATGACCTAAGACCTCATTCTTATTTTCTTCTAAACAACCATCATGGTGGACACAGAGCCAACTCGCAAAAAAACAAAGAACATGAACATAATTTTTCTTGGCAACAGAATCTGCCAAGAATCAACAGAATCTGCCAAGAAAAATCTTCTCTTGTTTGGGTTTCCAACATCTTGTTTGTTTTTAAACCTTGTCACATGACCATTGTATTTGCATACTCATTGATATTCATTAGTGTACACAGGATCAGCCGTGTCTGTGTTCAATTATTTCAATGTTTATACAATACATTGCTTTTGCTATTGTGACTTTATTTTTTCTCTTCAAATTACACATGTAATACAAATTTGGAGAAACTTGTGTGGTCTGTGTCAATCTTTAAAAGGTAAATCACACATTATGAATAAGCCACATTAATAGAAATCATACAGTCTGAACAGTTCATAAATAGCCATGTGTAATTAAAATAACAATGTGATTTTAATAAACATTCTATCATCTTGGATTGAACAAAATGAAGTCTTCTTTGTCTTTCGGCTGTTCCCTTTCAGGGGTCGCCACAGCGAATCATCTGCCTCCATCTAACCCTATCCTC
>JAQMYL010000021.1:7472957-7483335 GCA_030014365.1 Clarias pachynema | reverse complement strand
AACATTTTATTTTATTTCTGATCAAAAGAACGAAATGAACTAAATGACTCAAAAAAAGATTTGTTCATTTTGATGAAAGAGATTCAAAGAACCGAGTCACTAAAATGACTAAAAAATTCTCATAACTAGTGTTAATGCTCCAACAGAAATCCTTTTCAAATAATACATCTACTTTGTACCTCATGCTCCCTCTGTTTCACTCCTCTTCCCAACTTACAGTTTTAGTGTCTATCTGAGAATGCACTGGAGACCAGTCTGAATGTATAAAATTGACCAAAAAGTGAATTTTGCCTAACAGGTCCTTCTTTAAATAACTTTGTAACAACAGCTCAGGAGAAGAAAAATCCCTCCTTGACATCAGAGGATCAGAATGTTAGTTCAGTTAGTCACTTCAAATTTGCTCCCTAGTTTTAAAGACACACGGTTTCCATACAAAGTCTCGCCAACCTTTCCAGGTCTGAGCCGTGTTAATCCTGCTATGGATGCGTATGGGTATTTGCTAGCCCTTGTCTGACTACTCTCTTGGACCATCCCTGTCTGGTTGAAGTCTGCACAATAGTGTTTGACCTTTTGCCTCCATTTTACCTTAGCATGAGACAGAGGAAAAATAGAGGCTGGTGAGTGAACCTACACTATGGTGCGATGTGAAAGATTCAGTGTCAGTTATCACAAACACTTTATTGCAGTTGTTGCCGCCAAGGGTGGCACAACCAGTTATTAGGTTTAGGGGCAATTACTTTTTCACATACAGTAGGGCCAGGTAGGTTTGGACAGCTTTTTTCCCCTTAATAAACGAAATCATTATTTAAAACCTGCATTTTGTATTTACTCGGATTATCTTAAGTAATAATAACATTTGTTTGACAAATATGAGTAAGTATGACAAATATGAAAACAATTATACAGTATTAATTTGTTTTGCAGGTAAAATGTCTAAAAGTGTTATTTATTTATTTATTTATTTTTGAAAGATCTAAAATGTCAGTGGTAAATAGGGAATAAAACAATTTCAGACATGGTGCTATGAGTCATACTGTAGTGGTTAGCTCTGTTGCCTTGCATCTCCATGGTTCAGGTTTGATTCCTACCTCGGGTCTGCTTGGTGAGTTTCCTCTGGTTTTCCCCCACAATCCAAAAACATGCAGATTAGGCTAATTGGTGTTCTCAAATTGCCTGTAGTGTGTGTCCTCTGTGATGGACTAGCACCCTGTCTATGATGGACCCCACCTTGTGCCTTGTCCCCTCGATCCTGTATGCAGGACAAGGCAGTATAGATGATGATGACATGGTGTTATTGGGATGATAAGACAGTTTTTTGGTTGGGGAAACTACTGGGTTGAAACCACTGAGTAAATAGTGGTGATGTAGTGGTTAGCACTGTGGCGTCACACCTCCAGGGTCCAGGGTTCGATTCCCTGTCTGTATGCGTGGAGATTGCCTGTTCTCTCTGTGCATGGTGGGTTTTCCTCTGAATAAACTACATTCGGCAGACATGCATTCACAAATTCCCTGTAGCTTGTGCGTGTATATGACTATTGACACCATATCCAAACTAGATCCACATTTTCTTCCCCATAGTCCCCTGGCATAGGCGGTTAAGCAGTATAGAGAATGAATGAGTGAGCCTTCAGGAGTTTTTTAAGATTGTAATCTTCTCCGATTTAAAAAATATTGTAGCATATTTTTGTGCCAATTTATCATAGGGAATAATTTAAACAGCATAGCCATTTCCTCGTATAACACCCCAGCTTTAATATCAGACATTATTAATAAAAATGACAGCAAATTTATACTTCTGTCATGGATAGAAATTCATAGGTAGAGAACCTACAAATGGGTATAATGAGTGTGAAATGCATGGAGTAGTCAGGGATGAGTGCAGGCCCCACCGAAGAGCCATTCCCACATCCACACATCAACTCCTGCTCTGCAACGTGACATTTATAAATATGCATCAGAGCCCACACACCACCTCTCAACACTCCAAAAAGGTCTCCATGAGCACTCTCTCTCTCTCTCTCTCTCTGTCTCTCTCTCTCTCACTCGTCCCCCCCACTCCCACCCCTCTGCTCTGTCCACCCACACCAGTCCATCAAGCAGCTCTCTGACTTCACCAAAAGTAGCTCATACAAATAGTCCTGTTTTAATGCCGAGAACATGTTGAGCAAATACATACAATGAGTGCGTGTGTGTGTATGTGTGTGTGTGTGTGTGTGTGTGTGTGTGTGTGTGTTTGGAAGAAATAACAAGAGAAACAGCTACATGAGGTCCAGATTTCTAATACAGGGCTTGTTTGGACAAGAGCTGATAGGCACAGAGGACAAAATGGAATCGAAAATTCACCTTCAAATAATGTTTCTCAACAAGCGACGTATATAACAGAGCTGCGCTAAAAAAATTAAAAATAAATAATGCGTGAACACTCAGAAACGTGCATGCAATGTTTATAAGCCATTGCGCAAGTGATCTGTAAAGCTAAGCACCTTGTTTATTGCATTCCTTGAGTGATTTAAATGAAATTATCCCTTTAGAAAACTTATAAAAATATGAACGTCTAGCCAGATTAGGTTGAGAATTAGAGTTCATAAAAAACATGAACACATAATAATAAAAATAATAATAATAATAATAATAATAATAATTATTATTATTATTATTATTGTTGTTATTATTGTTATTATTGCACATTATAATGTATATAAAAATTATATAAATATTATAATTTAAATTAAATTAATCATTTAAATAAAATATTTTAAAACAAAAGTCACAATTATAATTGAATATGAACACAAAGTATTACTGTACATACATTTACATAATACAAATAAAAAAGTTATTATTATTATTATTATTATAAGTAGTAGTAGTAGTAGTAGTAGTAGTGTTGCACATAATGCACATATAAAATGAACTGAAAATGCATATTCATTCATCTTCTATACTGCTTATTCTGTACAGGGTCATGGGGGCCATCTCAAGATACAGTACTTTTGGCACACGAGGCGAGGTATACCCTTGACACGTTGCCAATCCATTGAAGGACACGGACGCAAAATGGGCAATTTAGGAACGCCCGATTAACCTTATCTGCATGTCGCTGAAACGTGGGAGGAAATTCACTAAGTACGGGAGAACAGGCAAATTCCAGACCTGAGGCAGGAACAGAACCCTCGACCCAGGAGGTGCAAGGCCACAGTGCTAACCACTACGCCTGAAAATCCTAAAAATAAGAATTTAAATAAACTATTTAATAATACTGTACCTAAAAGTATAGATAGATTGATAGATTGATTTATTGATTAATTACTGTATTAATCCTAAAGGAAATTTTTAACTAGCAGCCACAGATTGTACAACAATCAGGTGAAATAAACATTACATTTCAAATCTTGGTTTTGCACCATTCTGTGAATTAACGTTGTTCTAGAATTTACCTTTTTTTTTTGTTTGTTTTTTGTTTTTTGTTTTGTTTTGTCCATAATTTTTGTAGCCCTGTAAACTTGACACGACACTACTGTATCTTGCTGTATGCTTATAGGTTTTTTCACTCTTTCCCGTTTTTCAGATTACCCACTTACTCTGTCACTTTTGCATGATTTTTGAATAAACCATGATGGTTGGCTGACAACGGCACTTGTCTGTCGGGTTTGCCAAAGGCTGACACAAATTAACATCTTTACTCGGGATAGAGCAACATCGCATGGTTTGATAGGCAGGAGAAATTTCCGCAGTTGTTGTTGTAATCAAATATCATTACATACTGTATATAAAACATAAATCATTATGAAGGCATTGTGTATGAAAAATAACTAAAATATTATTTAGATATTCTTATTGATTAGAAAATAGTACAAACGCGTCGACATCAGCAGTTATTTTTTCATTTGCAAGCTCAAATGTTAATGAATTTGACTGTGCCTCATTAAGATGTCTAATGACTGTTTCATTGCTGCAAGAAGATCAAGAACTCTATTCACAATGAATGCAATATCGTATACTATTACTGTATTTTCCTCGTATAGAAAACTTTTTTTTTTTTAAATATAAAAATGCAGCAAAAAAAAATCATAAAAGCCTCATATTAACTGAAGGCAACAGTTAATACTGAGAGAACTGAGGGTAGTTAACATGATATTTCTCCCTACCAAATAGGCATGAATACAAATGAGAGGAGACATGGGGAAATGCCAGCGGTGTTGGAGCACAATTTATAATTCTTTGGAAGTGTTCAGAGCATCTTGAGGCACTTCCAACTAATTAAAGTGCACCAGGAGCAGCCGGCTGCTGTTCTGTACCGTCGGGTTGGGACATTCGCAGATCTCCTTTAATTCCCGAAAAACACAGGAAGCCAGATTTCAGCACCTGACCGAGTCTCGGGCAACTCTAGTCGAGAGACTTACTATGAAATTCACATATAAAGCATGCATTGTACAACATTTCTGTCCATATGCATGAGCATCAGAGGTTATTATAATGCGTTAACATTTTGAAGAACATATAATATATATTGAGCTTATGAAATGTTTATAAAGAGTAGAGAGACATGTAATTCTAACAAGACATATGCCTGTGCATATGACATGCTCTCTCTCTTTCTTTTTCTCTCTCTCCCTTTCTCATACACACACACTCCATGCTGTGTATTAAGTGTTCAGTGAGCTCCCAGGCCTAACTATGCCTAACTGTCCTCTATAAGTTCTAGCACCCACACACAGGCTGGGCAAATATTTTCTGAGCAAATAAAGCCCCGAGTCCATCTGCAGCAATGCTCTGGCATGTGTGTGTCCTCACTGCTAAGTGTTTACTTCGCAATCTGGCCACCATGTTGGATGAAATAACTAACAAATGAAGCTTACTCATTAAATCTATAATAATCCTCTCTCCTGAGTTCATTGAGCCATAATTAGAGTTGCAGCTCAAGTCCGAAAATTACGTCAGTATTCACAGGGCAAGGTTTCTCGTATTCAGAGTTGGTTTATATGCACCTGCTTAAGTTGCTTCTCTGGACACCTTTGATGGATTATTTAAAGAATTATAGGATGACAAGCAGTGAAGTGAGTCTTGTAGAGTGTATTGCTAAATTAATAGATTTATCTGTAATTATCGCATTAATTATTGGGAATTCATTTAACTGAAAAATATGGCTGCCATCCTCAGTATTTAGCAGCTTATAAAATAACGCTTGTTCTAGCATATCCATTGCATTATTTTTAGCATGACAAATCTAGCTGTTTTGATTTACTGAATCAATTAAATAATGCCATTGTCATTTAATCCTATGTTTAAAGTAAAGAATGTGATGAGTGTGACAACCCATTTAACTAAGCACTCAACCACTAAATGTCTATTATGGCATATTATTCATAATTTTAATGTTGGGAAGAAAGAAAAAAAAGAATATATATATATATATATATATTAGTTCTCATGATAACCAATCTCTAAAATGAATATGCTGTATCCTTCTTTATAAACAACAATCAAAAATAAATAAATAAATAAATAAATTCCCATGCTGTTTAACACATCAGGCAACAATATCCTTAATTCCTACGGCAATGACTGTTTTGAACCCGCCTTCATTCTTATCTAGACTAGCAACAATATACTGTACAGTACTGTACAAGATTCACTTCACAGCTTGCCATCCTATAATCCTATGATTTTGTATTGACATAGGGTTAAGAGGCGTGGTCAAGAGCCCTACAGTGGCAACCCAGCAGTAAGGGTCCTCAAACCCACAACCATCTTTCAACAGCAACACAGTCTTAACCGCCTGATCCACCACTGAATATTAATATTATGTTTATTTTTACTACAATACATTACGTTATATATACAGTATGTACTTATTTCAATTAAGTCTAATAAACATAGGCATACCATTATTTTATCCTCATATTTATTTTGAATTTACTTAATTATTTTAGGTGCAGGGAAATTCAGTCCTTATTTTAAATGTATTGATACATGAATAATTTATTTCATATTTGTGCAATGATTATTGCCTTTGTATAAAATTCCATAATGTCTGAGTGTATTTACAGCGCGATACATACATTTCATGTGATATAATGTAGTTACATTAGACAGTGGTCAGATAGTGGCACTATAATTAATTGTGCTTTTTTTTTTAAGCCAATATCATACAAGAAAAATAGGTTTAAGTCCAGTGTCAGAATGATATGCACATCTGTTTTAGGCAAACTTGGTTCTCCTGCACAATCACTGAAGAGCAGTTGATTCAGTGATCAGGTTTGAGGTTTGAAAATGTATACAACTTTGATTTTTACATTCTCACTATGCAAACTGTCGCCTTGCACCTCCAGGGTCTGGGTTCGATTCCCAGCAAGGTTCGATCCCCGTCTCTGTGTGCATGTTCTCCCTGTGCTTGGTGGGTTTCCTCCCATAGTCCAAAGATATGGAGATTAGGCTAACTGGTGTTCCCAAATTGCTGTAGTGTGTATGTGTGTGTGTGTCCTGTGATGGATTTGTACCCTGCCTTGTGCCCTAAGTTTCCTGGGATAGGTTCCAGGCCCCCTGCGATCCTGTATACAGGATTGAGCAGTATAGATAGTGAGTGAGTGAGTATGCACTCATTTCAGCCTCAGCCCTTTGTAGTTATGTATTCAGTGCATGAAATGCATCGATAGTATAAGCGTAGTATTTAAGATTTTAAAAAGATAAGCCTTTATTTGTCACATATACATTATTGCACATTGAAATTCTTCTTGTATCCCTGTTTAGTCAGGGTCAGAGCACTTGGTCTGCCATGATACTGCACCACTGGAGCAGACAGGGTTAAAGTCCTGCCTCAAGGGCCCTATAACATCTCAGTGGAGCGTTGGCTTAAACCCCAGACTGTCTGATCGGTATCTGAGCTACCACTGTAGGTCATGTATAGTGTCCCTCTATAAAAACCATGGGAGTTGCATCCTCGTCAGTCCTTGTAAGGCCATGAAAGAAATCTGTGATGTCATATGTGTGGCACATCTTTTCCAAACCCAAGCCAACTTTACTTTCCACTTTAACACTTAATAATCTCTTAACAATGCCACAGAGCACCAATGAGTACAGACATAATACTGTACAGTATGCAGGAGAGGAAGGGAGAGAACATCAATCTCTGTCATGCAAATGAGCAAAAACAAGCTCAGTTGTTTTTTTGTTGTTTTTTTTTTGCAGTGATGCCAGTGCACCAATCGGAGAACCGAATGTATGTTTGCATGCCATCTGTGCCACTGCTGTAAAGAGAAAGCTGAAGATGGACTGCTGCATCAGCTCCCTCATTCACAACTGTCAGCTCTCTCAGCCATCCATTTTTCCATTCGTCATGCCTTCTGCGTACCTCATTCTCTCTCTCTCTCTCTCTCTCTCTCTCTCTCTCTCTCTTATTCTGTCCTCTCCCTTACTATCTGTCCCGAACTGCGTTCACCTCCTTCATTCATCTTCTTTTCAATTCCCTGTTATGGTCTGTTGCATTCATCAAAATAATTCAGGAGGTCATTCTCATTTTTTTTTTCCTATTCTAGTCTCTGCTTTAATATGTGTTATATCAGGGCAGGTGGAAAACTCAATGGAATACAAGTTCAAATACAAAAAAAAAAAAAAAACGGAAATTTACAAGAAAGTAATTACAAGAAAGCAGGCAGAGTGATTAATTGCATTGTCATGTTCTAATATTTATTAAAGGAATTCATCAGCAGTTTTAAATGTAATCTTTATTTAACACGTATCTACAAAGTGCGGAATTACCACAGAATAGAATTCTGATTTATGCAGTTCCCATTAATAAATATACACGCCAGCTGAAATTTATCATTCCTCGTATAGTAAGGGCTCGTTCACAGAGACTCTTGTTGTTGATCTTGAGGTGTTTTATACCTTACTACAGCATTTCTCCAGTATGTTAAATTTGTATACAGCTTTTCATTATGTTCGTCACCTTTATATTACTTATGACCTTGTATTATACATCAATCAGCCATGACATTAAAATCACCTGCCTAATATTATGTAACATCTACGTACACGACTGCCATGACCAAAGCATCATACTGGCTCTGTCAAGGGTTGGCATGGGGACTTAGACTGGTCTGTGGCTACACAGACCCCATACATGACAAGCTGCAATGTATTTTGTTTTCCGACACCTCAGAACCAGCATAAAACTTTCCAACGCCAGCCATTGCATCAGTAAGTCTTGGTCTGTCTCAATTCAACAGCTGTTCTTGCTTGGATTTTTTTTTTGTTAGGTACTGACCACTGCAGACTGGAAAGACACCAAGGATCTATGCTTGCCCATTTTGTAGCTGCTCTGACCCATTTATCTAGCCATCACAGTTTTGTTCTGGTCAAAGTCACTAAGATGCTTGCGACTTTAACCACTGACTGTCCACTTGCTGCCTGATATACAGTATTTAAATCCATGATGGGTAAAACTGCAGCAAGATAAGAAAAATAAGTTTCTAAACTGTAAGAAGTTTTAATGTTGTGGTTGATGGTTGATCGATATAGTACATCGATGTGTTTCAAATGCTTTGAGTTCATTGCAATTTAGATTCTATTAAAAATGAATGTCAAAAAACACATTTTCTGTTCTTTTCTCAACACATGGAAGTCTGGGTTCGATTCCCAGCTAGGTTCGATTCTCGCCTCTGTGTGCATGGAGTTTTCATGCCCCCCCTCCCCCCCCCCCCTCACTTGGTAGGTTTCCTCTGGGTAGTCCGGTTTGCTCCCACAGTCCAAAGACATGCAGATTAGGCTAATGTTCTTTTTTCAACACATGCAAATGTATTAAAATTGATACTCACAACAATCATATATGCATTACAGATGTGTTTGATAAAGACACACTAAAAAAAATGCTGAGATATTTATTTGAGGGAACAAGTATTGTAGAACGAAGTAAACATGAATACTGGCAAGAATATCTTCTGTTCAATATTTAATAAAAAGTTAAAAATAGAAAGGATGCAATTACCAGCAAGAAAATTGTTCTCCTCGTTATTACGTAAGCACTGAATTGGGCAAAATCCAAGGCCATGTTTTCTGATTGTATAGAAATAGTCTACATGCTGTATACTCAACTCACTATTTTAACAATGTGAGCAACACACAAAAAACTTCCCCATACTTGTTGCCACTACACATCATAACAAGTATTATATATCAGCAGCATATTATAGAGTAATTACAGTTCATACCAACATCTGCAATGACTGCTAATGCAAATAAAGTTTAAAAAATATTTTTAAAATATAATAGCCAGTCCATAAAACTACTAAATGGTTCTGCAAATTGCTGTTTAATGTAGCTGTTTTAGGGATATTTAGCAGAATTCATGATTCCCTTAATGGAAGGCATTTTCCTAACTACAGCACTCTCAGGTTCATCTTTAGTCACAAATATAGCTTTAACATTTAAATGATCACAATAATGTCAGACAGAGCTGGACACACCAGAATTACATCTTTAATTTATTTTTCTAAATAACTGGAATAAAAATGATTCAGTTTTCATGTTCAGATTCATTATATAGTCATGTGGTTAGTGCTATAGCTGTACTGCTTTTGGTAATACACATGGTCCGTTGAATAGCAGCTCAGCTTTGAGGTTAATGTGTTTTTGATTTCTCTAAACTCTGCTTGTCCAGGTGTGCATCCATTTTCTACAACAGCAGATTTTACTCACTTCTGGATTAAAATCAACTCCCCAAGTTTGCATTAATGTTCTTGTCCAATGCTTATTTGTTCAAAAGTGGGTGGGGATGAGTATAGAATGAATACAATAACCAATTTTGATATTAGTCATTCATTCATTTTGCATTCTGCCTATCCGTTGTGGTTATCCTGTGTGGAGGCCTGGAGTGGATGGAGTGCCAAGTCATTGCAAGTCACACATTTATTCCTCCAGTTATAAACAATAAAATTTGGAAACACCAATCAGTCTACAAACCATGTATTTGGACTGTGGGGGGAAACTGGAGTACCTGGAGGAAACCCATCAAGAACAAGAGAAAATGCAAACCTTCAACCCTGTAGGTGTGAGGTAACAATGTTGACCACTGTGTCCATCAATAACAATGATTTTTGATGATGCAAATAACCAGCTTGCTTTGAGAATGATTTACTACTCTATACCATATTGTATGTATTTGCTATACTTTCATAATTATTTTCTATACTATATTTACTAATGTGTGTGAAACTGTAGCATATAAAATTTGTTAGTGTTGTTCTAACACCCATTAACTGTATGAAATTTGGATGTGATATAACTGATATAATCCTCTGTCTGATATATACTCAGCAAAAAAAGAAACGCCCCTTTTTCAGGACTGTGTATTTCAACAATAATGTTGTAAAAATCCAAA
>JAQMYL010000021.1:7437036-7449967 GCA_030014365.1 Clarias pachynema | reverse complement strand
ATATATATTTATATTTATATTTATTTATTTATTTATTTATTTTTTTTTTAAAGATTTATTTATTTATTTATTTTATTGTAACCATTGTTTCAAGGTGCATAATCTACCTACTGTTTCCTTTATATTTCTTTATGACATTTGCCCAAAAATGTGCATTTTGCACTCAAATAAAAGATTCTTATTTTGTTACAGAAATAGCATGTGCATTCCCCACAGCATGATACCATAAGCTCTGAATTTTGGCAAAAACAACACTCTACTCATGTGTGTGTGTGTGTGTGTGTGTGTGTGTGTGTGTGTGTGTGTGTGTGTGTGTGTGTGTGTGTTTTGAAGGTTCCTTGATGCAGATTTTGAAGAGCTGACCTGTTTTTTTTCTTTTTTTTTTATATTATTCATATTTTAATGGATGTGAATTTCTGCTGCTTTTATAAATAATGCAACTATCTGTGCTGACTATCTGTGCACCGGGAACTTTGGAAATAACTAGGTGTTAACTGTAGTGATTTATTCATCACTGATTTATTATGCAGACAACTGACACACACACACAGTCATAACAATGCGAAGCCTTCTCTCTGCATGATGCTTTTTTTGTAGCATGAAGACAAATATTATGCCAAAGAAAAGATGGCTGCATGCTTTTTTATTTGTAGACTATTTAGCATTCTAAGTAAGAAACACTGCCTGGCCAAAAAAAAAATAAAAAAAAATCGCAGTTTCTGATGGGTCAAATCATTGGGGCGAAGAAAACAACTAAGGAGATTTGAAGATACTGGAACTGACTAAAGGATCCTTTAACACATTATTAAACCATGCAGGGATAGTGCTGAACCGTCAACTTTGGGGATGAAACGTGATCGAAAAAAATTCATGAATGGAACTTGGTGAAGTTGCATCAACAGTTTATTTTTAATAGTGACAGTAGTTTCACAATGTGATAAGAAGTTGAGGGTGAGACTCACCAGAACAAAGGCTAGGGAGCATAAGGACTGGAATTTGTAGCAATGGATGAAGGTCCATGTGACCTGATGAGTCCAGATTGACCCTGTTCCAGAGCGATGTGCACATCAGGGTAAGAAGGGAAGCACATGACGAAATCGAATCATCTGATTTAATGACCTGAATGTTATCACATCTACAGGCTTTTCTCTTCCCTGATGGAACGGGCATATCCCAGGATTCGAATTGAGATTAAAATGTAGTTCTGGGAGCATGAGTAGTCATTTTCACACATGAATTCACCGCCACACTGTGCACCGTAATCAAAGCTAAAGGTTGTCAATGAAATCTTGGAGTGTGCGACTTTTTTGTGTGTGTGTGTGTGTTTTGGCCGGGCAGTGTACATTCAGATACCAGTCTAAGAGCTCCCACATGAGTAAATAAAAGTGGAGTGTAATGGAACTATCGATTCGGCGTGACCTCAGACCAGGTGGAGCAGTGGAGTGTTACCACAATGTGAAGTGCACACACCATCCTATTTGGGTGTTAGAGACGAGGAACGAAACGATGCCTTTGATATTTCCAGATGTTTGTGTGTGTGTTGTCATTCAAAGTTGTGCAATAGGGTGCTCTCTCAACAGCTTTCTGTGTCTGCTCTTCTGACTTTCTTGTCTTCAGACAGCCTATCCGCCCCACTGAACGTAACCATCAAGACCTTGGAGGGCAATGCGGCTGTGGTCACATGGGACATCCTCGAGGGAGATCCGGTCATCGGGTTTGCCATCACACAGCAGGTTAGCTTACTGATGCGTCAAATCTGTTCGAAAGTATCTTAGATAATTACTTTTTCTTTTTTTTTTTAGACGTACTATATTATGTTGATAGAGTGTATACAGTGTATACATACTGAAAATATTTTAGACACTCTGTAGAATTGTGGGCTTGTGTGTATGTGTGTGTGTGTGTGTGCGCTGGTACTCTGTGTACCCCGGTAATGAAGAGTTGAATCACCATCTGTTCGAGCACAAAGTCATTACAGCTTGTCACCAAAGTCCCAGACCAAACGCTTTCCCTGACTTTCAATAACAAGCCGACAATGGCCTGTTCTACTTCTTTTCATCCCAGATTGCCTTATGATGAAGGGCAGTTTTTCGCTTTTTGCTAATTACTTTGCTGAGTACTAACAGCAAAGTCATCACCTTGTGACCACACATACACCAGCCTAGAAAAGACCCTTTCTACAGCATGTCACACTCATCCTCTTACCCGTTCTCATTTTGGTTGAGGAAGTGAATGGGAAAAAAAAAAAAAAAAAAGCTGAGAATAAACCTCTAATCCTATTGTTCTGGTTGAATTCCATTCCATTTTTTTTAAATATTGGCTTGGTGCTTGGCAGGATATAAAAAAATTGGATTTTTTTTTTTCTTTCTTAGAACCAAACCCTGATTAATACTTTTTTTTTTTTTCATCAGAACCTCATCCTAGACTTGTTTTGTATGACAAAAAAAATAAAATAAAAATAAGTCCAGTTTAGTTCCAGGTTGTAACACTACCATATGTGGAAAAGTTCAAGATGGTGAATACTTACGCAATGCACTGCAATACTTCTTACCAATGGCCAGTATTGCTTTTGGAAACTTTGCTCCAAACTACACCATGTTTCCATTTTCCACCAAAACCAACTAAGAATAGTTGGAATGACGAACTGGATTAAGAATCCTTTATTCTGGGTTAATCAAAACCTCAAAGGATAGTGCAGAACTGTCAACTTTTTAACATGGAAAAAGTGTTTAACATGGCTCAAAGATGGAATTCCACCATGCACTGCAAGAGGTTGTGTCCAGATATCATAACAAAAGAAAGTCAATTAAACTCTACCATTTAAAGATAAAAATCACTACAGGTCATTGGTTAAGTCAAATAAATTATATTTTTGGTACTGATAAATATTATGACTCTCACAATTTTGTCTTTTTGCCTGTCTTTTTTATTTCAGAAGAAGGATGTGAGAATGATGCGTTTCATCCAGGAGGTGAACACTACCACACGCTCATGTGCATTATGGGATTTGGAGGCTGATACTGAGTACATTGTGCACGTGCAGTCCATCAGCATGAGTGGCACAAGCCCTCCCAGTGACCCCGTCCTCTTCCGTACGCCAAAAGAGTCTGAGAAAATGGCCTCCAAAAGTCCTGGTAAGTTGAAGATAAATGGTCTCAGTGTAATCATATAGTGTAATAGACAGATTAATGTCTTAACCACTTCCTCTTTCTAAAATCTTTACTGACAAAGACAAAGTGGTGGAGCAAACACAGATCCTTCACTTGAGGTCAAAGAAGGAATATATTTTACAGACCAATATCATGCCCAAATATATCCAAAAACTACATGTTTGTTTGAAATGGTAATACATTTTAAATATAAATAAATATGATGATTTATTTAAAAAATAAATAATTAAATAAAAGTAAATGTTTTATGTATAATGTGGGTTTTCTTCGGGTTTCTGGTTTTCTCCCATAGTAGATTAACAGTGTGAAATTCATATATGTAATATTAATTATGGTGAAATATAAAATGTAAATGACTGCTGCCTTTTCTTGAAATTGCCTTACACTATAAATATGAAAAATGCTGAGAAAGCACGAAGTCTCAGAAATACTCCAAACATATGCTTAAGTACTCCTACTGCATTACTCTGTATAGACGCCACAATAGGAGATTGACCACATGCATTAAAAACCTGAAGTTCAGGTCAGCATATAATGAAAAGCGGCCTAGAAAATGGTTTGCAGCCAGATCGTTAACATTGATTCATGCATAAACACAGCAGGAAGGCTATTATACAGCTACTCTAAAAATACACTCTAATTCAAAGTGAAAATGTCAGCCTTTATTGCAGGACAGACTACCTTATCTACAAAACCCACAATATTTCCAGGTTTATGTTTTAAAATCCCTTTTGTGACCCACATACAGTTATGCATATAAACCATTTTATACACTGCCGGACTGGAAAAAAACAAAAAAACAAAAGTCACTGTTTCAAAAGGGACAAATTAATAGCCTGCATCAAGCAATAAAAACAAATAAGGAGATTGCTGAAATTCCTGGAATTAGGTTAGGAACTGTCCAACACTATGGTGCTGAATGTAATGTAGTGGTTAGAAGCAAATTGAGAATGGAGATTGGGACTAAACAACAGTGTGTACATAGGAAAAGAACTTTTTAGTGAGACTTATTAAGAAGAAAAACCACGTTGCTAAAAAGCATTTGGTGATCTTTTAGCTGTTCCCGGCAAGCTTGGCACAGGTTTTTATACCGGATGCCCTTCCTGATGCAACCCTCCAATATTATCTGGGCTTGGGACCGGCACATCATCTAGTGGTTAGGTTTCGGACTTATGTCTGGGAATCAAACCTGAACCTTCCACATGGCGGGCAAAACACCTACCAATGAGCCACCAGTGCTCTAGTTTACTAAAGAGCATAAAGCAATGAAAAAAGGTCATGTGATCTGATGATTCCAGATTGACCCTATTCCAGAAGTGATGCATAGTGCCCACTGTACAAGCCTCTGGAGGCAGTGTTATGATCTGAGCTTGCACAACATTATGTGGCAATAAAATTAAGTCAGCTGACGATCTGAACATACTGAAGGTTATCCCAACAGCACATTTTTCTTCTCCAGGACTCGAACTGTTAACGTGGTTCTGGGAGCATGAGCAATCATTTTTACACATGCACTGGCCACCAAATTGTGTGCTGCAATCAAAGCTAAAGGCAGGTGATAGAAATCTTTTTGCATGAGACTTTTTTTTTTTGGTAGGCAGTGTAGATTGGTGCGGATATTTAAGGTTGAGGTGAAGTGTGATTCACAATGCGCTGGAAAATAATGCAAAACCATTATGGTAGGATAGAAATGGTCCAATAAAGACATGTTGCCTGAATCATTTTACCATGAAAGGTCTGAGAATGCGCAATGCTATTTTTCTTCTGACTCCCACTTCCATTTCTGAGAATGTCACAAATGGTATTTTCTTAAAACCTTTTTATTATGAGTCATATAAGTGGTTTAGGGTTGGGGAGAACTTGTCAAGTCCGAATAAATAGGCAAAAAAAAAGGACATTTTCTGTAGGCAGAATAATAAAGGAAGAAGAGACATGTTGATTGCTCCTTTCAAAATTAATTACAACATTGACTGTGTACATAAGCAGCTGTGTTGTGTTGATCATAATGAGTTAAGTCATTAGCATTTGCATACGTGATGGTTTATGGAAACCATTTTAGAGTTGCAGGAAACTGTTGGTTTTCTTGACTGAAGCGGAACTGTACATAGAATTATACAGAAATTACAGTAAACCAAGATAATTTACAACTAGTTGACACTCTTTTGATGCACCATGTCAATGGTGACAGGCAGGCATTTACTAGAAACATTGCTCCATAATCAGCCATTAGCACTTGAGTTGCTCTCCAGTTAATCGAGTAAGCAGTCTTCCGCTTCACTTCATTTCAAATAGCTTGAGGGTGGCTAATGAGCATAGACAGTTAATCTTTTTCACCATACGTCTCCTGTTTCAAGGTGAAATGGCTTCATGTTGCTTTTGGTTCTGGACCCATGACATGCATCCGCATTGACAGGCAGATTTTATTTATTTATTTATTTATTTATTTATTTTTAATGCACAGCTTCAGAGCCAAGAAGAAAATGATCAACTTTCCAGCTTTGGCTGAAAAAGATGAGAGTGTTCCTTCATTACGAGCTGTTCCATCAATCCAGCTGGCCAGTCCTCCAGGGCTCATCAGAGGCTAACACAAATAGGGAATTCACAGATGATGTTAATTACCACCAGGCACTTTACATCTGCTGCCAAGAAGGATGGTCTCCTGATGTCAGACAGGACTTTAAAGACAGGGAAGAGAGATGCATGTCCTGAGAGAAACCTTTAATTTCCAGTAGCTGATCACAGCTCATGATCAAAGTTTTCAGCTTCTCATTAGGCAACAAAGTACAGCTACTTCACATCTGGCTGATGATTACAAAAACTTCCTTTTTAAAACATAGTGGACAAGTCAAAAGCTATTCTTGGAAAGTATTAAATATTAGATATTATGTGTCATGTTTAACTATAGTACCAGCTGTGTTTCTTGTCTTTCTTTTCAGATGAAGTGACAATGAAGGAGGTTGGCCAGGCTGCCCAGCTGAGGGCCGGAGAGCTGATCATCATAGTAGTCGTTCTGATCATGTGGGCAGGTAACAGATTTACACCAAGAGTTTTCATCTTCTTTTTCTTATTATTATCATTATTATCGGACAAAAATGCATGTTTGCTTCACAGCCCAATCCCTCCTCAATATTGGGTATTAGGTGCTATTACATTTCTAAGGAATTGGACCAAAAGTTTTCCCTTATTACCCATTTTTTCCCAAAAGACATTGTATTGCACGATTTCCATTTTCGGTCAGATAAAAAAAAAAACGAAACATATCACATGGACGTGCTCTGAAAAAATCACATTGATAAAAAAAACTATTAGCCCTTTCAAAACTGCCCCAAACATTCCCCATAGAAAATTAGTTTGTAGGGTGTAGAGTGTAGAGAGATGCATCAAAAACAAGCTCAGAATCTCTCTTACTGATTCTCCCTCAATAAACCGTAATGCAAAATGGATTTTACATTCTGACGATTTTTTAGACAATTTCATCCAAAGAAACTCCTTTTCTCTAAACAATCTAAATATCAAGGCCTGAGATATCAAGTTTTTCAATAGGAGGAGTTAGGTTTCTTTTTTAGGTGGATGAGAGCAGTACAGGTACTGGTACAGGGTTGGCCAGATCTTAGGTCTTAGATCTTTCATTTTGGTTAGAAAAAGCAGAGCACCATTTTTCAGTTCTTACTTTACTATTTCTCCTGGAATTGTATCTTATTATTATTATTATTATTATTATTATTGTTATTATTATCATTAGTAGTAGTAGCGGAAGGCCCAGGTTCGATTCCCAGTCAGTGCCCAAACCCCACCCACTGAATGCAATGTGGGTCCCAAGCCCAAGCCAAGCTTGTATGTGCAGACCGGATGGTCCGCTGTGGCGACCCCTTGCTGGGAGCAGCTGAAAAGCCCAACAACAAAGTAGTAGTTTCTCTAAGATTCCATATACATACAGTTGCAAGTATGTAAAAAGAAAAAGTATGTGAACCCTTTGGGATTACGTGGAGTTTTGCATGAATTGGTAATAAAATGTGCTCTGATCTTCATTTAAGTCACAACAATAGAAAAACACAGTCTGCTTAAAATAATACTACACAAACATTATATGTTTTCATGTTTTTATTGAACATAACATGTAAACATTTACAGTGCAGGGTGGAAAAAGTTTGTGAACCCCTAGACTAATGATTTCTCCAAGAGATAATTGGAGCCAGGAGTGAGCCAACCTTGAGTCCAATCAGTGTGATGATATTGGAAGTGTTGCTGAAAGCTGTCCTGCCCTTTAAAAACACACACCAGTTTTGGGTTTACTGGTTTCAAGAAGCGCTGCCTGATGTGGACCATGCCTCGCAGAAAAATATTGCAGCACATTTGAAGTTTGCAAAAGAGCACCTGGATGTTCCACAGCACTACTGGCAAAATATTCTGTGGACAGATGAAACCAAAATTGAGTTGTTTGGAAAAAACACACAATGTGTGGAGAAAAAAAGGCACAGCACACCAACATCAAAACCTCATCCCAACTGTAAAACATGGTGGAGGGAGCATCATGGTTTGGGGCTGCTTTGCTGCCTCAGGGCCTGGACGGATTGTTGTCATTGATGGAAAAATGAATTCCAGAGTTTATCAAGACATTTTGCAGGAAAACGTAAGACCATCTGTCTACCAACTGAAGCTCCGCAGAGGATGGGTGATGCAACAGGACAATGATCCAAAGCATACAAGTAATTCAACAAAAGAATGACTTCAACAGAACAAAATACGCCTTCTGGAGTGGCCTGACCTCAACCCGATTGAAATGCAGTGGTATGACCTTAAGAGAGCGATTCACACCAGACATCCCAAGAATATTGCTACACTGAAACAGTTTTGTGAAGAAGAGTGGTCCAAAATTACTCCAGATCGTTGTGCAGGAAACGTTTGGTTGAGGTTATTGCTGCCAAAGGAGGTTAATGCTGTCAATTCCCGCCTGCATGTGCATTGAGGTTGCTTGTTCTCCAGATTCTTGGTGGGTTTCCTCCGGGTGCATCAATTTCCTCCCAATGTCCAAAGACATGCAGATTAGGCTAATGGGGTTCCCCAAATTATCATGACAGTAAGAATGTGTGTGTGCCCCGTGATGGATTGGCACCCTGTTCAAGGTGTTTCCCACCTCATTCCCTAACTCTCCAGGGACAGGTTCCAAGCCCCCCACGACCCTGTATACTGGATAAAGCGATATAGACGATGAGTGAGTGAGACAATACATCAGGATCACCTGTCTCCACCTGTCCCATCATCACTCCATGCTTCTGTACCAGCCACTCTGATTCATCTTCATCTCTCACATTCATTTCGACTTCTCTCATTTCCTCATTTCTGTCCTCTCTTTGTCTTTCCTGGGATCTTCTGCTCACTTCTTCTTCTATCTTCCTCCTGCCCAGTCTTACCAAAAGTTGCCAATATTTTAAACAATATTTTTTACGTCCTTTTCATTTCTTCATTTTCATTTTCAGCAGTAAAGAAATAAAAGGGTCTCATGGTTGAAATAAAATATTCCATTAACATACACCATGGGAAAATGTGGTTCATATATTACAAAAAATAGTAGATTCAGCGGGTCAGAGAGTGATTTTGTGGGGGCGGGGCATGGGTACACGCGCAGAAGGAAGTGTCGGTCAGGTCAGAGGAATGCGCACCTGATGAGAAAATGTCTATTTAGAGTTTTGTCTGTTACAGTGAGTCAGTGGGAGCTATACAGAGTGGGAAGAGAGGTTCAGATGTGAGCGTACATGAGAAAGAGAGATAATGAGAGAGTATACAGTATGTGTTGAAAAGCAGTAAAGAATATTCACAACGAGCGAGTGAATAAACTCTGACTCATGTCAAAACCGCTTGCATCCTTTCCAAGTGATCTTACGATATTTAATCCCATCATGGTTGATATATTACCAGTCTGGCAGTAAAGGGGTGTGATAGTGTGCAGACTGTGTGCTTTAGAGATTTAAACAGTACTTGTTTGATTCACTCTTAAGAATCTTATGGATATAGCGGTGGTTTTGGTTTTACATTCACAGTTTTAGGAGGTGAAAAGTAGGGGGTATGGGTTGGGGTAACCGCAGGGTAAACCATATGGTAGGGAGAGTAGCTGCCCCCTACCCCCACCCCATGCCCCAGTGTAGATGCCCCAGTGCCCCAGTCCTATAAAGCAGGCCATTCTCATGGTTTCAAACTTTGTTGCCCATCAGAAACAATATGCACAAACTATACAACTAGGCTAACCATTATATATTACTTTTCCACAGTTTCTCAAACTGGCACAGACATGTACTGTCCATTTTGTGGATGTAATGAAGTCACCATTGCCAGCTCTTCGCAAGCGACAGCTCTTTCCAGGTAGTGTGAGCTGGTATCAAAAAGTTTTAATACTAGTTTTGTAATTTACCAACAGACGGCAGCACAAGGCTGCACGCAAAGTCACAAGGAGCACCAACTTTTATAAGTCAGTGTGCCAAAAGACATTGTCCTGTGTACACCAGAAGCTGTGCAACTGGTGCTATTCTGACCATGTCTGCTATTTCATCATTGACAGCAAATTAGAATAAGCAGCGGACGGAAAATTCTGTTGGAAACTGGGCAGATCTGCCACTGAGATGTTTGACATGATTTGTCAAGTTTACAGAGATGCTGCAATGAGTTGTTCGAGGTGTTTTGAGTGGACATAACTGGAAGACGACCAGGTATCTGGAAGACCTTCATCAAGCTCAACCCCAAAAAATGTCGAAACCATTCAGCAATTTGTTCATGATGATCATCAGAGAACAATCCACAACATTGCTGTCATTGTCGGTGTGTTATACGGAGCAGTTCGCGCAATCCTCACATATGATTTAAACATGTGCCGTGTTGCTGCCAAGCTTGTCCCCAGGATGCTGACCCAGGAGCAGAAGGAACATCGCGTCGAAATCTGCCAAGATGATGCTGTGTCAGCATGCCGTAGATAACTCGTTCTTTATGTCGAGGATCATTACCGGTGATAAAACTTGGGTGTATCAACAGTCTTCCTCTTCCCAGTGGAAGAGCATCTCCATGACAAGGTCATGCTCGTTGTGTTTTTTGACATTTGTGGCATTGTGCATTGAGAAGTCGAGGACAGACCGACAATAGCGTATTCTACTGCCAGGTTTTAAGGCGCCTGATGGAGAACAAGTGGGGAAAGTGACATGATCTGTGGCACACGAATCTCGAAGCTTTTTGGTACCATCTTGTAGTCGTTGTAGTAGTAGTTGTAGGTATATTAGTGATATTTATAGTATTACTTTTTATTTTTTAAAATCTAATTGGAGACATCATTCCCTTCCGAAATATACAGTCTCAAATACAACCAAACAAAACCAAGCATCTGTACATCTACTACGGTAAAATGAGGCATAGTTTTTATGTGATTTCATTTTTCGGCATTTGGCAGACACCCTTGTCCTGATCGACTTACGTAGATTTGCATTTCATTATACATGTGAGCAGTTGAGGGCCTTGCTCAAGGGCCCAACTTGGCAGTCGTGGGATTGGAACCTGGGACCTCCTGAACCATAGTCCAATGCCTTAACCACTGAGCTATCCCGGCTATCCCATAGCCCCTTATGTCACCCACTACACTGGCCTGATTTTTTCGAGCTCAATCAGAGTTTGTACCCTGTGACTTTGAGTCATAATTTCTACCCAACTTCCCAAGGACATTTTGTTTTTCAATCCAAATGTGATTTAAAAAGACCTATTGGGAGGAAAACGAGCCAACAAGGTAACAATCCCGCTGTGCAATCCTGAGATTGATTAGATAGCCTTCTCTAGGGATGTGCAGTATATTATTTAGTAAATCATTATCGCAATATTGCCATTTATATTGCTGAGCTCTCGTAAGGATGCAATTAATAAATAGGCCCACTATCCCAAATGTGTCCCAAGTGAACTGTGTAAACGAGAGACATAGAGTGATAGATAGAAAGAGACAGAGAGAGAGAATGGAGTTTCTGAGTTTCTTAGGTCTAATTGGACCACCGGGGTTTTCCATTTTCGGTGTAGTCCATATCAGACAGGAGAATAAGAAACGGATTAGTGTTTCCCAGGTACTGAAAGAGAACAAGCTGCTGTTTATTGAGTGTGGTTGTGTTTTTGCCTGCACTATTACCTGACTCAAGTCTGGCTAATTAACAAGCCTTTCGTTAGGTTGAAATGAGTGTGTTAACACGGAGAAAACATGAAATTGTCCTCAGACAAAATAATCAAAACCGAGACCGTTGGTACAACTAAGAAAAACAAAAGCAATCTTCAAACGTTTCAAGAGCTCATATATAATTGGTTTGTACGGAGATCCATCTTCAGCTTTTCTATTATCTGCTCTCTCCCTCTGACATCCCCCATCCATCACTAAACCTGACTCCTTCTCTCCACTTCAGGCTTTTTCAAGCCCGGCTTTCCAATAACACGCTTCAGCCATTTCCTCCTGAGAAAACTCCCAATCACCATCGTAATTAGCTTGAACGAGGTTTACTAGATGAGTGTTAGATGAAGGATGAAGGATGACGGTGAAGACTCTAGGAGCAAAAAATTACCCAGAAGCCCATTGTAGACATTGTATACAGGTTTTCAGTAGTATGTTTTTTTAATTCTATCTGATTGTAATCATAGCCAAAAATTGTGCATAGCATTTGTTTGTTCTATATTAAACCTGGAATTTACAACACCATCTGTACATCATGATTGGTTTAGTTGGTTAAACCTTGCCAGTTAGGACATTATGACCTAATACAGTACATGTTCAAAGAAAACCGCTTCATGCAAACTAACCAAAACAATGTTAGTTGGTCAGGTTAAAATAAGGACAGTCTGTAAGTAATTCCCTGTTTCTTTAACTGCTTTCTTACTACATTCTTTATTTAAGCCCCCAGAATTGACATGACATTTACATGACATTTGCTAAACAGCATTTCTTATTCCAGAGTGATTTACAGAAATGCCTTTTACTCTCCATTAGAAACAAATCCTAATGACAATTCAATAGATCAGGGTATATGGAAATATCAAGCTAAACATAAATCAATAGAAATATGAGACATGCACTACCCTATTTAAAGCACCTTGTAGCCAAGCCTGGACAATTATGTGAAACAGTATAATTTAAGCACATAATGAGGATATTAAATTAAAATCAACATTGAAAGTACTATGACAAATACATTACGTTTCTTTAGTTTGGAACATCGACCAAGGATATGCCGCAAGGTGTGATGAAAAAAAAAAAAATTGCAACCAACCAAGCTGTAGAAGAGCCATGCTTTTCCCAATGAAGGGGTCCCAAACTTGGATACATTTTCGAGTCCCTGCACAGTAGACGTGCTCAATCTTGGTCTTATTAGCCATGTTTGGTGAGTCATGACCTGGGGCCACGTTAAATGATAGCTTTCTCTTTACAGGTGTAATAGCTCTCTTCTGCCGTCAGTATGACATCATTAAAGACAACGAGCCCAACAACAACAAGGACAAAGCCAAGAACTCGTCAGAGTGCAGCACCCCCGAGCACCCTACAGGGGGGCTACTGCGCAGCAAGGTCTAACCAACCACAGGCAATAACAGGCTTCAGCCTCAGGACACGTATGTCTATTTGGTATATTTACTGTATGTTTAAAGCCCCTGTCAACATTTTAATTAGCTCCATATTATTAGATGTAGTAAATCTGCAATTGATTGCAAAAGAAAGAATGTGCTTTTCAGCTAAAAGTGTTCTAAAAAAAAAAAAAAAATAT
>JAQMYL010000021.1:7383177-7405287 GCA_030014365.1 Clarias pachynema | reverse complement strand
AATCGAACCAGGCAAGAAGGAGGGTTAGGGCAAATATTTTGTCCATAATAATTCAGACTCACAGGAACTACAGGTTAATCAAGGTCATCAGAACAAATCTAATTTTTAATGGGAAGTCGCAGAGCTGTGCATACTAAGACCTTTTGAAATAAATAGGAAATGACTCTAGTTTATATAATTCCCTCCATATCATAAAATAAGCAAAGGAAAAAAAAAAACAAGTAAGACATTGTCATGATGGATATCCCAGTTCAACACAACACAGATGTGCTGTAAGTTACATGCGACAAATAATTGAATCTTAATCTAAAAGCTGAGAGGTACTGTATGTGGGTGCACGACACTCGGGTTCTCCACTCCACTCGACTCCAACCTTGGCATTCCACGGCTTTATGAAGTCCACTTTGTGCACTTAGTCGTGCTCAAGCATGTTTGTGGAGCATTGAAGAGAAGAAGAAAAATCTTAATGTTATAAAGTATGAAGAAACACTCAAAACAGTTGTGTGCTTTTAAATTTGTGACAACAATACAACAGGACATAAAGGTGTGAGGGTCAGGCGTGCATAAAATTAGATTCCAAAATGCACAGTGCAGTCTCTTTAACCAGCTATATTAGGTTGAGGTAATGAATCGGTTTGCTTCCCATCCGTCCATCCATCTAGGAACTTCTGTAGTCCAACTAGGGACTGTGAAGGCCAATGGTAACCATTGTATTTATTCTCATTTTGCACGACTGTGGTAGGACCTGCAGTCAACCTTCACACCCACCAGGCAATTTGGGAACGCCAATCTGCATGTCTTCGGACAGTGGGAGGAAACCAGAAAACCCGGAGGAAACTTACCAAGCACGGGGAGAACATGCAAACTCCTTGCACACAAACCAGACACAGGAATTGAACCAAGGACCTGCAGGTGCAAGGTGACAGTGCTAACCACTAAGCCACTGTGCCGCCGTTTTGTTTCCCGCTGAAGCATATTTCCTAGACGGACCCCAATTTCCATTTAACGTGGACTTTCCTGCTTCTACACCATCCCTTTCAAACAGTTGTGTCTTACAGTTGTCACACTCCATCCAAGCCATGTAAGATTTGAAAAGATTTAGCACAAGCTGCTAGCTGATCCTAACAGGTGGAAATTACAGTAGTGCAATATTGTTTCCTTCTCAACAAGCAAATTCGACTGAGTTTTTAAAAAAAAAATCTTTTTTTACTTTCCCTTTTTAACATGGACTACCTGCCTGAACAATAGCGGCTCAGGGGTTTATTCTGTCGGAGTTCTTAGAAAATTTGCATAGCAATAAAAGGTTCAGTTAATCATTTTACATTTCATTTCTACTGATGCGTTTCCCCCTAGTTAGTCGACCTTCTGCGTATGAGCAGGACATGGACATGCCAAGAGATCTGGCTATAAATCGAAGCTCCATAAATCCCTGTAAAAAGGCCACTTGAGTCGTTCTTCATTACAAAGCAGTCGTTTTGCAGCAAATGGTGCAATTTTTCATTAAAAGTGTGTGACTTTGGAGCTTCGGAAGGGCACCAAGGCCTCTGGTTTTGAACAAGAAATGATTTCTGTAACACGGTCAAAGGAGATTTTTAAGCAAGAGGCATGATTGGGTCTCGCTTGTAAAATGTTGAACATGTCTTTCATTTGGTTCATTTGCACTTGATTTATACATATCTGAAATTTTAAAGAAGAAAATAACTGGTTGATTTCAAAAGGAGGTTTATGCATTAATGACTGAATGAGTTTGGATCTTGTCTCTATTGTAATTAACTATTGTAAGTGCTGGGTACCACATTGTCAACCTGATTTAATGTCTTTTAAAGCGCATGTTACCAAGAAATATGATTCATTTCCCTCCTGCTTGAACTCTAGGAATTTTAAGCCTGTGCTTATGGTATTAAGAAGCCTTTAAGCACTAAGTAGCTCCTATGGTGTCAAGACCATGCTGAAGTTTCCATTTTAGAAAGTAGACTCATGGGGTTTTCCAGCTGTAAATAATTTATTTGCCATAAGAAACGAAAGTTATGGTATCCTTTAACAAGATTGTAGCATATTACCAGAATGTCTGAAAAAGAATGGAGCTCCTGAGATGACATGCTGAAGCCATATTACATTACGGCTGGAATTACGCTACAAATGATGTACCTTTTAGCCCACTCACTCATCTTCTATACCACTTTATCCTATATTCAGGGTCATGGGGGGCCTGGATGCTTAGGGCACGAGGCAGGATACACCCTGGATAGGGTGCCAATCCATCGCAGGGCACACATACACACACTCATTCACACACTATGGGCAATTTGGGAACGCCAATTAGCCTAACCTGCATTTCTTTGGACTGTTGGAGAAAACCAGAGTACCCGGAGGAAACCCACCAAGCACGAGGAGAACATGCAAACTCCATGCACACACATAGACGGGAATCAAGCCTGGAATATTCACGCACCATAATTCATTATATACACCTTGCTAGTCCTGAGTTGGACACCCATTAGCCTTTAGAACTCCATTAATTCTTCATGCCACAGATTCAACAAGATACTGGAAACCATGATGTGAATCTGCTGTTCCATCACATACCAAAGATCCTCTATTGGATTGAGATGTGAAGACTGTGGAGACTGTTGGAGTACAGTGAACGCCACCATTACAGCACCACCGTAATGGTGGAGCAGAACTATGCTTTTGTGTTGTTTATACCCAGTTCATCTGATTGTTGCAGCAGAAATCGACACTCAAAAATTTTTTTTTTCAATCTTCTATTGTCCAATTTTGGTAAGCCCATGGGAATTTGCAATTTACATATATGCAAAAAAAATTGGGGGCAAATACTTTTTCACAGCACTGTGTGTATTATATACGCATAGATACAGTATATTCATACTTAAAAGTATTCTGCAGAAATCTTATTATCTGTAGTACACATTATATATGGTTATTATGTCTGCATTATTACATACAAAACCATTCAATATTTCCAAACATATCTAAAACATAATAATAAATAAACAGCATTACAAAAGAATATTTCCATGCCTGTAAGGAAAGCAATATATTACCAGTTTTCAGATAAAAGCAAATAAAAACAACACCAACAACAACCTAACAGCTGAAAGAGAAAGTTTTTACACCAAATATT
The DNA here is from genome assembly GCA_030014365.1 of Clarias pachynema. NCBI lineage: Eukaryota > Metazoa > Chordata > Actinopteri > Siluriformes > Clariidae > Clarias > Clarias pachynema. Next base: position 7,402,142 of record JAQMYL010000021.1, on the reverse strand, counting down.
GACCGTTTATTTTATTACTCTTTTCTTTTAAGGCATATTGGGTTATGGCATTTTTATTGTGCCCAAGACGTTTGCACGGTAAGTAAAACAGCCGTTAGGTTTTACTGAGCATGCTGGAGAATATGCACAACTTTGTCACTATTACTCATGCAAAGCCCAGGAGCCTACATTAGGTTTTTAGTTTCTAACTGGTCTGTCGTTTAATATATCTTTCTTAATTTTCCTTACAGGCATGCAAATATTTTTCTGCAACATGTGGTTATATTAAATGGTTTTGTACATAATATGCAGACATGATAAACATATCAAAACAAACATATAACAAAAGTTGTGCTAAAGATATAAGTCCACGTAATATTAAATAATGTTAACTTAGCTAATGTTAAAAGACTTCAAGAGTTAAAAGATAAAAGTATCTTTAAAATCTTCACTCACTTTTATGTTTAGCTGCGTGCCACGGTTGCTTGGAGACGCTCGGACTCCGGATGACCCTTCTCGCTGATTTCAACACGTCCATATTGTAATCAAAATACTTAAAACCCCAATCAAACCCAAATATATTCTGCTTATAGGCGTTTCATCTCCCTTTGTGAACTTTCTCCTCTCTGCTTTAATACTGTTATCTAGCTGCACTCATTATTCAAGTCAGCCTTTGAGTGGGCGGAGTTATTGGTGTCAATCATAAAAAACTTGCCAAAGCCATCTCGTCTATTAGCACTGTACATAAAACTTTATGCTCATCTTCCTCCCAGAGAATTTCCCCCACAACACATTCATATGAATTTTTGCCTTTTATATGCAAGCTGGAAATTAATTTCTTGCACTTTTGCACATAACCCTTTGATTTTGATTACCTTTTGAACCTTTCTCTGTAAGAGAATCATACTTGTAGGGTTTTGCTTCATTCTCTCTATATAGGGACAAGCTGAAACAAAGCGCCCTCGTGTGGCTATTAGAGAAAGTTCTACATAGTGGTAGGACACTGGAAGTTTACAGTATATTTGTCTAACCCTGAAGCATCTAGAGCAACATGCTTATATTCTTTGAAGCGATACAAATGTATGAGAACCAGACAGCAAATCACACAAATGCTTTATTTTTTTTACTTTTCAAAAAGTTACCCCTTGGAAAAAAAGGTACAACTTCATTACAATCCACAGAAATACTATTCTGAAGTGGGGACAAGACCGTAGGAGCAATTAACAAAGATTATTTAGCAACCTTTAATTCTTAAGGTTCTAACTGGGCAAAGATGCGTGACACATCCTTACAATACCAATGACATTTTATAAATCATCCCTGCTGCAAAATGAGACTGTTGACATAAGGGAGATCTTAGAGGAGTCACATAAGAAATTAGGACTCTATCTCAAGAAAGTACATGGCACTTATAATTAACATTATTCAAACATTCAGCACAAAGTTTACACCATTCCAATGTTGTAAACAAGTCGGTACCTCTTGGTAAAAAGAATCGAACTTCACTTAAACTTGATAATTGTGATATTTAGATTTTAAATCTGTTGTAGGTTTATGTGACACAGGATCATCACTGTTAAATTACTTAAAAATGAAAAGATTCAAGTCACTGAAATAAACGATGTCTGGAAATCAATCTGCTTTTCCTGATGATCTTCTGCATACAAGCTAAATTTCAGGTTTGGTCCATTTACAAACAGAAGTATCCACACAATGTTTATGCAGCATATAATTAACAAATCCACCAATATTAGTCTCTTCTAAACCTCAGCATCCACACGGGCGGATAAAAACACTGTTGATGCTTCAGGAAAACTGTAAAAAAAAAAAAAAAAAAAAAAAAAAAAAAAAAAAAAACAAAGGCAACCGAGGAGACCTGCTTAGGTCCGAGAGAAACGGTAATACCAGGATGATAATTAAACAAATGTTTAAACACGGCACCTGGATTGCAAATTGGTAACTTATGAATACTTTATATATATATAAAAATGGAAAAATAATTACATTTAAAGTAATTAATATTATTTTAACAAAAAACTGCCACTCTGACTAGTATTTATAGTCAACGCAAAAATGCAAACAGCGGAATTAAATCTTTGTGCAGTAAACGTAAGCCATAGCACAACTAACTAAGCAAACTTCAAATCAGGTTCTCTTAACCTAGAACCTTTCCTGTTTCTCCTGTAATTTAACCAACACCACAGTACAGATTACTGAAAAGGAATGATAAGAATAATAATAATAATTAAAAAAAAATAATTAAAAAAAACTCTTAAGGAGGTATGCATACTGATCCTGGTCAATTCAGAAAAACAACAAACAGGGTGTCATTTTTTAAGCAGCTGGTAGACGGACGCGTTGGGGTCCAGGCTGGATGGGCTCGTGTCCATAAACTTTGACGAGTAGTGAGGTGAAATGGGAGGCATGCTGTTGGAGTCGGACGAATATGCGATGCTCGGCATGACCGCCATGACCTCTGCTATCTTTTGCTTCAGCTCCTTGATCTCCTGCTCCTTTTGCAAGATCTGACCTGCGCACAGATACCAATCAAAAACGAGCACGAGTGTGAGAATTATGAGAGAAAACCTGGTCTTAACTGGTGTAAAGGATAAAAATACCTTGCGCGATCTCGAGCTGCCTTTTGGCGTCTCCTAGCGCTGAGAAAAGATCAAGTTTGATCCTAGTCTCGGCGCTCAGGCTGTTCTCCAGGTGCTGCGTTTTATCCTGCATGGCTGACAGAGCTGACATGAGAACCTCTGTGTCTTTCTCGTTCTCTTTGTACTTGCGCAGTTCCTGAGAAAATGGAGCAAAAAAGTGGAAACATAAGTGATGTCTTAGTATACTGTATTTTTTTTTTTAATTCTACATATTCACCTTTGTCCCCCCTTCATGAAGCATCCTAATAGCAATACACTACATGCTGTGAATGCTTAAGAGGGATGACCCAGTGAAAAGTTTTATCATAATAATTACATAATCTTTTACTGATGTATATAGCAATAAAACAAAAGCAAAATTCTATGATTTCTGGTGAGGATTCTGGGATATCATCAATTGTGCTTCTGCCTGGTGGAGCCAGACAAGATCCACGTGTACTTGACGTTGCACAGGATACAGCACCAGAGATGCAGTGTTCTACCTGTGGCACCACGATGGCTGGCAAGACCTCAGCTTTCACAGCAGCTTTAGCTGGTCGCTTTATCACCAAAACGATCAGAACAGGGCTCTGTAATCTAGCAGTCCACAAACCACTTAAACAGAACAGCCTGAAGGAGAAGTTTCTGCATCGACACCATAAATGGCAACACTCTAGAGGCCCTTAAACTTATTCTGACTTTAAACTTCAGAATAAGTCATATAAATGCATTAGACTTTTCTAAAAAGTCCGATACATTTCTTTAAGAAGCCATGAAACTAGTGAATGGTGCAAAAAACGTGGCACAGCCAATGTGATCATGTGTAACGACAAAATATGCAGATCTCAACGTATTGCACTTGAATTTCTTGTGCAAGCTGGAATGCAAGAAGGGTTTGTGTTGGTGAAAAGCTTGTGACTTACCTGTACTTTGCCCTCCAGCTCTCGAATCTGCTCTTCTTTAAACTTCAGGTCATGGGAGAGCTTCTTACATTCAGATTCCAGCTCTCGGATTCGACTCCTCAGAGAGTCTGTGGACTCCCCTCTAGAGCATCCGGGAAAGAAAAAAAAAGTCAATAAAATAAAAGTTAGTGACCAATAAAAAAAAAAGAAGAAAAAAAAAAAGTGCAAACATGTCTTTGTAGCATAAACACCAAATGTGAGGATTTAAGCTGGCATAAGAGATGTGGAATAAAAGTTAATTAGTTGCATAATGATGAGCATTACGGGTTTTTATAAGACCCATGCTTGTCCCTACTACCTCTCTACTACATTCAACTTCTTTACAGATCTTCAGACACCCTTAAAAAATAACAGGAACGTAGTAGCTTTGTAAGATGCTGCGCAGTGTCTGATGGACAAATGTTTAACTGTTCAGGCTTTACCTGGACGCAGCAGCGAGAGCGACAGCCCGGGCAGCTGTTGCCTCTTCCACTTTTTTCCTCTTTTTCTCATCGTTCAGCTGTTTCTCAGCTAATGTCCGTGCCTCTAGCTCAGACTTCAGCCTCTTCTCCAGCTGAGTGATGGTCTGCTTGTCTTTCTGCTTAGACTGTACTGCGTTATGAAGTCTGATGCAGAGACACAAATCAAGATTAATTAATTCGCTTTTGAACAGTTCTTTTTTATTATTTACACCAAGTAAGCCCAGTTACAATCAGAGGTAAAAGGTAAACAATCACATTTCCTTTGATATCGTCATTACTTAAGTAGAGCTTAATACTTTTATTCCACTACATCTTATAAGAAATAGCTGCATTTTCTATTTCACTACAATTTGCATGGCATTGTGTTACATAACCACAGAGGTGTATAGTATTTAAAGTGGTAATATTGCCACCTGCTGATTATTGTATGTAATTGCATAATTTGTCTTCCTACATAAAATATAGCAGGTGTTTGAAATCAGACAAAAACATAACATTAACAGTTTGGAAGTTCAGAGAGAAGAAGGAAGGAGGGAGGAAGGGATAGAGAGAATCTTTTACTATGACGTAAAGGCTACAGTGAGCTAATACAAACTCAGTACATCAAGTCTTGTACATACGAACAAGCTCTTTTCTGAGAGTACCAAATCTGCGTTTCTCACTCTTCTGGTGGTTTTAACATGGCAGCAACAACAATTTTATGATTTACGTTTACTTCACCCTAAGTAATGTTTTCTTATTGCTCTTCACAGTGAAATGGTTATGCTTGTATTTGGGTGGTTTGCTTTGTTAAACAAATGTGCAGCCTTGTGCTTCTGTTCAACCTACAAAAAGAAAAATGTGGCAGCACCACAGATTTTAATATGAAAGGCCTGGTTTCGTTTTAAAATCATTTACTCCTGCTTCTACTCCTCCAAGCTGGACTGTTTTGCTGAATCAGCATGATGAGCCTAAATGTTTTACCTTCGTGTATTACCACAGGTTATTTGCAACTTGTGTACAACCGGACTTCCACATTATTAGATCGTGATAGAGAGACTGGAGCATCTACTGCAATATGAAAACATTTTCTACAGAACCTCTAGACAGATATACTAAATGCTGCGCTCCAATTCACATTTGAACAAACAAAGTTGCTTTGTTTTGGTGGCGTGTTGAATTCGTACTTGTTCTGCAGCAGCTCGTTTTCATGGCGGAGCTGGCCGAGCTCCGAGCGAGTGTTTCTCTCGGCGCTGTTCAGAGAGCTGATCTGAGAGCGCAGCTCCTGCTCCAGCTGGCGGCTCGCCTGCAGATCAGCCTTCAGCTTCTTTACATCCTGTTCCAGGCTGCACACACAATCACAACATGGAGAATTTATTTTACTCAAACAAGAACACATCAGGTACAAATTGTGCAGTTTTGGTGAATCTGAGACATGCACCAGTTATTAGTTGTATACCACTAAATCAAATGGGTGGTCATACGAAAGCCTACACAACAATGATCACCTGCATTCTGTTTACAGCTTAATAACTTCAGAATAAAAAAAGAGGCTGTCCAAGATTACAAAATGATTTTAGACTTATAACAGTCATATCATTTTGTAAATAGATGTGCATAGATGTCACTAGTTTCTTCATTTTAGACAATTTTTGAAAAAATTTTCAGGACCAAAAATGATTGCAATTCAGCAGTCAGCCGGGTGTTCTCCTTGTGTCGGTGTGGGTTTCCTTAGGGTTCTTGGTTTTCCTCCCACCTACTGAAGGATGCTACTAGTACCCCTTTACCACTAAATTGAACCAGGTGCTAGGTTATGTCTGGTGCCGGTTCACAGGATAGAGAGTCACGTCATTACGTCGCTGTATATGTCTGTGTATGCCTCTACTTTCGCAGCAATGCTAGGGGCAAAAAAACAACAATGGTGAACTTCAACATGGCTTTGCAAGTTCTCCTGGCTTCATCTTTTATAGAGAGCATTTAAGCTACCTGTTGCATATTGAGTCCATTTTTTTAAGATAGCGGTCTCAAACTTAGTTGGTGGTGATAATCCGCCCCCCAGCCTCTGACGCAAGTTTTTTTCTGCGTGGGGGCTGGTGCTTTAGCTGTCTGAAAACAAAGAACTAGTTCCTGCACCGGCTTGGTGGAAAAGGGGTATTGGTGAACTGGTGATCCTAATTGCCCCTAGGTGTGCATGAATATGTAAAGTACTGTCTTGGACTGGAATCCCACGTGTCTTGTTTCCAACGTTCCAGCTCTGGATCTACTCTGACCCCTAAGCAGTTACTGAAGAAAAATGAATGAATGCATGTTTGCTATAATTAAATTTTGTAAGACCATGGACGCAATGGTAATGGCAACATAATCTAGTATACAATAGCATTTTTCTTTATACCAGGTACAGCACTTAAGACTAAATACAGCTAAATGATCTCCGCTGGGTTGGTGTGATGTAGTCAGACATGAAGTGGAGTTTTTTTTTTTTTAAATAACAGCACACCATAAAATGTTTTATTCCTCTCATACCAGAGCAACTACAGAAATCTAAAAGTTAGTACTTCTGCTACAAAGTGGTGAGACTAGAGATCCCTGACACAATGCTATTAAACACCACATCATAGAAAAAAAAAATGTAATAAATATAAACACACTAAATGGGTTACTTATAAAACAGTCGCACATCAGGAGGTCTTCTTACCGCACTAAAGTGTCAGGTTTACTGAGCTGGTTGTTGGGTATACAGTTCTCCATCAGCTCTCGCTGGGCATTCTTCCCTAAGCCCTTCTGCTTCCTCTCGTTCCTATTGGCTGAGGATGGCACACTGCCATTGGTGGAGCTGTGGCTGCGTGGGGAGGAATTTTTGTAATGTCTGGAAGAAGAGGGGGCGGTGCTTGCATCTGTGCCACCCACGTCCTCTGTGCAGCCGTTCAGCTCGTTGTTGAGTCTCTTGCTGCTCAGATAGTTCTCCATGTACTCAATGTCCTGCAGCTTCGACTCCACGGTGTGTAGGATGTTGTTGTTGATTCCTATGCTGTGCTGGTGCTGTTTCTTGGCCCGCTGCTCCAGCTCCGGGAAAGAGATGGGCAGCTTTTTGGTGCCGTTCTGAGCCAAAAGCGTCGGATCTGCATCCAACATGGACTTAGACGCTCCTAGAATGGAGAAGAAAATGAAGGGGTGATTGGTCTATATATTACAGAGGAACAGTGTGAAGATTCTGGCCACCACCTCATAAGATCAGAAATAAAAATAAAGCAGTGTGATGTTAGCTTTCCACTTCTAAGCTTAGGAGATGCTGATTTTAAATGCGGTGTGTCCACCGTGCTTATTAGCATAACAATTTGCCAGAAACAGGTCAATACAGACATCATTAAAACACCCAGCAGCAGTAAATGTGGCAGAATGTGGTGATTAAAACAGGGACCTAGACTAAGTCTTTAAAAAAAAAAAAATAAAATAAAAAAAAAGGAAGAAGGAGGAAGGAGGAAGGAAAACATTAAGTTAAATCTATGTTGGTTTTATTGCTTATAGTTTTTTATGTCCAACTTCCTCATCCTTAGAGGACTGTGGGGAAAAAGGGCATGTTGTAATAAAGAGCAGACCTTCTGCAATTCATTCTCATGGTCACTTTTAGAATTAACTTCTTTAATACTCCTTTATCCAAATAACAGTGATGGGTCTTTGGATAAAGGTTAAACAAACAAAAGGATAATAAAATGAAGTGTTTCTTACCTTCCTCTGCTTCTCTCTCCTGCCTCTGTAGCATCTGCTGTTCTAGAGGCAGGGCCTGCTGTAGGAGCTGCATGTAGAACTCATTCTCCTTCTGCACCTCCTTCTGCTTGCGGAGGCGCATCTTATAGCTCACGTAGCTCTTGAAGCCGAAGCCCAGCGTCACCACTGGATAGCCGATGCTGTGGAGAAAACAAAGAGGACAAAGCTCCTTGGTTTGATGCCACCTTAGTCAAACTGATGTATAATAAGTGGTACAAAACATCACATTTGTTATTCGGTTACAGGCTATGAACCAGAAACAAGGTAGCTCATTTATCAATCACATTACAATAGCTGTTCCACCTCCAACCATGAATCTAGCTCTTTTTTGACATTAGTGATGCTGATATGCTCAGCAATGTGGGTTTTTCCCCTCGGACACTAGGACCTTACAAGCCTTTTTGGTACACACACCTATCATGCTTCTGTGTCCTCTAGCTACAGTTAGATCTTGTTTTCCTTTAGCCAGAGTGTGTTAATCATGGTCTATTGCTTCAAGTGACTGTTTCTGATTGCCTTTTTGTCTTACAGCTTTCAGTCCAGCAGAAACACTGAGGTGTTTCAAAATAGTGTCCAGGTGTCTTAGGGAAAGAAAAAAAAAAAGAAAGGAGTGGCAACGATGATAGCAATGTAACGTAAGGGAAGGTAATGCCTTAAAGTTTATATGCAATGCATTATGGGTACTGTTTGTTTTGTACACACACGTTTTTATTTCTTGGAAGCAAATGGCTGTTAAAGAATACTACACACACCTCATCATCCCCTTCTGACTCATGTTTATCTTTTTTGTTCTCCTGAAAGTGAGTCTATCAAAAAACAAACAGCATTTTTCCTCACCGACTCGTTTACATGCTTAAAACACAAGCATACAAATATAAGAGTAGATAGAATGAATAAGCTTGGATGGAGCTACAATAACCAGATGGTTTGAGTGTACTGTAAGGAGTAAGGAACCCAACCCAAGAAAAAATAAAGGTGGTAATAGATTTTAATTGCTGTTTAAAAAAATTAAAAAAAAATAAATCCAGTGTGGCAAATATCCGAACATACATCATAACCAATCATGATACCGCAACACACCAACACTGCAACCAGAGCTAAATATTTGCGCTAACAGGTCTGTTACACATATCATAATAATATGGCACATACAAGTGCATAGGTGATCTATCTGCGGAAATAAAAGACAATAAAACCTGCCAAGACATCTCGTTAAACAGAGTAGAGAGGGAAAACTGATTCTGTTACATCACAATTCTTTTGTGTGCCAATTCATTTATTGCCACACTGACTCCAAAATCGATTTTTTTAATGATCTTGTATTTGAGGTGGTTGCAGGCCCTCTATAATCCAAGAGGGAGTGTACTCTAAACTATTCATGCACAGGCAGGCAGCTCAGTTTCCTTTGTGGTAGGAGCGAATCATTTTCTAAGTGTGTTCAGAATTGTAATAAAATATGGGGAAAAAAAGATGAATTTACAACCAGGATATTTATAAAATAGTGATAGTCACAGTATCGCAATAGAAATTGTACCTACACCTAGTGTAGGTATCGTGATAATATCGTTATCTCTACATACCAGTGAGCGGCAAAAGGACGACACAGGCCCACGTGAAAATTTTTCAGGTCTTTGAAGCGGATCGCGGCTTCGATATAGACGAAGAGGATCCAGAGAGAGACCGTGGGCAGACACACACCTCGCTCTAAGGACACACAACCATACACCATTAGCTGAAGACATTCTCCTGAACAGCAACGGAAAGATTTTCACTTTCCATCTTAGACAGTGCTCTCATATTAGCAACAACCAGCCACACATACACAAACACACACACATATAAACAGCAAAACCCTTGCAGAAATTGTGTTGAATGATAAATATGTGACAATGATGAATAATTTAAATTCCTTAATCCTCTTAGATTTATTCCTGGAGATTTTAGACTTTTTAGATACTCTTCAGCACCTCATTTCTGGTTAATAGAGAATTATCAGAGGAAGTCTTGTATTTTTTTTTTTTTATGTGAGGTTAAATATGCATGTGTGCTAAATGTTTAATGAAGAGGGTGGAGGTAGGACAAAAATAAAAGTAATGAAATGGCTTCCATTTCAAGCAGAGGCTTTTAAATATCCACAGAAATGAAGAAAGGCCAATAAAAAGAAAACTTAATCAATTCATTTGGGATGCAGATTTTTTTTTAAAACATGAGAATGTTGAACAATTTCAACAATAGTTTACAACATATCCTGCTGTAATAATCAACTGTAATAATCAATAAAAACCTGACAATTATTATACAAGGAGCATTCAAGTCAAACTGGAAATTCTGAGTCCTGGCTGAGGTCGCAGTCATTCCCATGAACATTCAGTGAGTGGGAAATCAATGGATAACTTGTCGCTGTACATACAATATATAAATACAAAAAGTTATAATAATATTTCAAAACATACCTGTGTGCCATACATACTGCACCCAAACGTAAGTGCTGGCAGCAAAAAACAGCCATTGCATAGGGATGAACAGCAGGCATATGATGTCTGAGGTGAACGTAACGCAAACGAAGAACACAGAGAACGCCTGAAAGACAAAAAGTAATAAAAGAAAACAATGTGTTCACTTTAGGAGACTGAATGCCTTTAGAAGCATTAAAAAAAAAAAAAATTTTTTTTAAATGTTTTTAGATTTGTAAACAAACTGGTTGTGTAATCTGTGAGAAACAGAATTCCCATTAGAAATGTAATTAACTTCCCACACTGTGATAGTTTTGCAGATATTAAAAACAGGGAAATGTTGCAAACTTGATACAACTGTTTTCCATTTATCAGTGTTAGCTTTAAATATGTGACAATGATTAATCACTGGGAGGTCCAAGCAAATTATTTAGGCCTCATTTCTAACCGAGACATCAGTTAAAAGGTGATGTTTTTATTCATTTATAAATATGCGACTAATCCACTTAATTTTACACTTAAGTGATCTGGAGGCATGTCTTTAATGCATTCATCATAATGACGCTATGAAGCCGTTAAGGCAACAAAACGTGACGGCGCATTATTAGCTATTACACCACATCAGCGACCGGTCAGAGAGTGCTGATTCGTTTTCCATAACAGCAGCTCTGACAGTTGTTCCTGCTCGGTTTTATATGAACGCACTTATTCTTATCATTTCTATATGTGACGTTTACAAGGTCTTGGATGACAGATGCAAATTAAATATGTTGATATGATGAGGCTTTCTGAGAGGAGATGCTTAGCACATGTTAGTGTCGAATGTAATTTTTCTGGTGTCGGATAAGACAAATGCAAAATTTCAGGACATATGGACACTGAAAAACAGCATTTTCAAAAACATGTCCCCCTGACGTTGACAACTGCTCGCTTACGGCATGTTGCGTCATTGTGTCTTCGCCAGATATACAAGAGTGAGCCGCAAATCACCCCCACTTTGGCTGTAGAATTTATTTTTATTAACTTTTATAAAAGTCCACCAAGTTTTTTTTTTTTACATAATCTCCTTACTCTTTAATATACTTTGTCCATCTGTCAACATGCGTGTGTATTCCATCATTAAAAAATGTTTTAGGATGAGCTGCGAGCTGATCTTACTCGATCAGACTTTCGCCTGTTTGGGTCCCTGAAAGCAGCCCTCCTATGGGGAGGATGCTTTAACACCTCAAAACAAAGTTTTTGCAGAGTGTTAACAATGTGAGCAGAAATATGCAGACGCAGACTGTTGTGCAAGATCACGGATAGCAGTCATCTTCATATAATCTGAAGTTTAGGCTTTAGTCCTTAAATAAGCATCTCACTGTAACAAGCACTGTTTACTGTTTCCAATACTGGCCCTTGAGAATCCAAGAAAACTGAACGCATAAATGTTTCAGCTGATGTTTGACTTTTCTCAGTCGGTGATTGAGGACGTTTCCATTCCATACTCTGCTGTTTACTCTCAGGCGTGAAGTGATGAATCCATGTCTCGTCAGCGGTAATGATTCTCTTTAAGAAACTTTTACCATCCTTAGGAGTATCGCTCCAAATTTAGTTTGAAGATATCCAAATGCTTCTGCTTATGTTCTTTTGCGAGTTATGTCGGCAACGGGTACACCCTCAGACCACAAACAAACAAAAAACAGATTGCTTAACGCCACTCTTCTTTCATGCAAATTACAATTGGGGCATCCATTTTTGCTCACAACACAGTTACAAATGAACTGATGCAAAGTTTACACCCGCATAGCAGTGACGGACAATACTGATAAGATGACAGCGGACAGCAGAAGTTTTAATGAAACTGGAGCGCAGATTATTTTTGTCTCACCCTCGTATGATGTAGCTGGTCAATATTTTGATACTCACCAGTCCCTGGTACCTGAAGGAGTCATACACGCTCCTGATAAAGAGCCAGAAAGGCCATAAGTACTCAAAGCGAAACTCCAGGACAAAGTCTGCCAGAAGCACCAGAGCCCACACGAGGAGGAACTTCAGGTACAGGAAGGTACTGCGAAAAACAAGAGGTAGAAACATATCACGTTGGAAGACCGTTCACAGAATCACAAAGCAAGGACATTATTTCTGGTATTCATTTTATTTAAATTTTTTGCACTGGTTTGTATATTCACAGCAGGGCCAGGAACAATCTGTAGTTGTTATCATGATGAGATAAGACGAGAAGTAAACATGCAGCAGGCTCATTAGCTGGCAGCTGAACTTTGAGCTTGAACTTGATGATTTGAGGGAGCTTTGCTTTTTCCCCACTTTTATTCACTTCACATATTAACTAAACCAGCTGGTCAAGACTGTTCTCAGAGAAATCATGATGGTTACAGGAAGTCAACGCATACTGTAAGCAACTCATGTGTAATAGGTGAGACTGAGGCTCGTTAACGAATGTGTGAAAAGTCTACATCGTAAACAATGTCTAAGAAAGTACAGTAGATCTGGAGTCATATCTACCATGCCATGCTGGCTCAGAGCAACCTGATGAGCTGGAGATGTGCTGCCATGCACACGCGCTGCTTCATTACACTTACATGCACTGCGCGCGAGCACGAATCGAAATTTGAAAATTCCACTAACCGTTAAATCACACTGTTTTAGCTAAAAGCTAACTCTAGGCCGTTATTAAATTAACTCAAGTGACTTAGCTTAGCCTGATAATTCTTGTCAGGAAAAAAACACACAATTTGTAAGTGAACATTTTCTACTGAGAGGGGGGAAAAAATAGAAAAGACTATATTCGGCGCGGCGGTGGTGCTGAAGCAGCCGGGCTGAGGTGCGCCTCCTCCCCGCGTACCTGCCGTGTATTCCCTCGGCGATACGGCTCCGCTTTAACGGGCGACGGAGTTTGCTGCAGTCCGCATTGCGCCGCTTCATTCTCCCCTCCCTAATCGACTAGAAATATATACACTTATATTTATATTTAAACACATCTACTATATACACGTGTCTTATTTTTTTTTCTTCCCTCAACCGTTCTGTTGAGTAGCAGCACACTAGCGTCTTCCTAACACTGAAATACGTCACATCATCATTCCGACTCAAGCAGCCACAAAGCAATAAATAAAAACAACTCCATCCAGAGAGAGAAGAAGGCCACGCCCCTTTTATCCAACGTGTCCGCGGACGTCGTGACGTCGTCTGACCACGCCCACGCTTACGTGAAGGATCATGGCGGCGCCCTGAGCGACAGACTTCCATGCGTAAACGCAAAGCTTGTACAGTAGTTTTAAAAGGTATGTAAATGATAATAATACTATTTAATACGTGATACGTGCGTTATAAGCGAAAAAATAGTTTATATGTGTAAAATATTACGTCAGTGCTTTGTAGTAAATACTAAATGAGCTTGTAAAGAGCATGCTGCTATCCATGCCTTCTTTCAGCCATGCTGGTAAACAATCTAAACAATCCAGAGACATTTCTTGCAGATTTCTTTAGTTTTGTTGCAGTACGATCAGAGTGATAGATTTAAAGATTTGTTTTTGGGTTTTCGAAGTAAATTGGAAATCATGTCATGGATTACTATCTGTTTACATGTTCCAACGTTTGATAGGTTTAAAAAAAAATTTTTTTACCATGTAAGTCAACATTACAAAAGTAATCATTTAACAAGAAACAAGAATAATCTAATAGAATAACATTCAATCAGCTCTTTTAACTGCTACCACTTATTATCGTCAGGAGAATACATGTAAACAAAATACATGGTGTTGCAAAAGTCTCCATACACTCCATAACCCTTTTTTTTTTTTTAGCAAAATGTAGCTTGAATTAATGATTCCCCCCACTTTTATCATACAAGATAAATTTGTTTAGGTTACAAAACCTCACGCCATCTAGTTACATCCGAATTCTGGTGCAATATTAAATCCTTACTATGGCTGAATGTACCTCAAGAAGCCTGCGTGATGTAAGATAATCACTACTGGAATTATTTCAGGCACTAAAAGCCTCTAAACCCTTTAAATACACTGCCTGGCCAAAAATAAAAAAATAAAAAAATCAATCACCCATTCTAATATTTCATTCAATTACTTTTAGTTTTAATGACAACACTTTAAAAATGTGGTGATCAGTGCATACCACTCTTTCACAGTTTGAATCCTGAAATATACCTGTGCCACCAGAGAGGGAAACTCCATAGATGTGATAACCTGGTCAATCAAGTCAGCAGCTGACTTTGTTTTATTGTCACATAACGTTGCTGAGTCTAGACCAGAGCAACTGAAGCAACCCCAGATCATAACACTGTCTCCAGAGGCCTGTACAGTGGACACTATGCGTGATGGGTGCATCACTTCATGCGCTTCCCTTCCTACCCTAAGACAAGATGTCAGACAATCGCTCTAGAATAAGGTCAATCTGAGCGTATCAGCTTTTTCCATTGCAAGTCCAATCTTAATGCTCCCTAGCAAACTTTTTTCTGTCATCCTAAATATGCATGGCTGTAACACTCCGCTCTACTTCTTCCAGTGAGCTACATAAAGACAGAAGAAAGATGCCTGCAGCACTAAACCTCAGCAACGAGGTGGTGAAGATGAGAGCCGAGGTGAAGCGGGTGAAGGTGCTCATCATCCGCAAGCTCACCCGCCAGATGGTCGCCCTGAAGAAGAAGAAAGGGGCCGAAGCCGACCTGGAGAGGAACCAGAGGAGAGCGGCGAGGTTGCTCGAGGAGATCCACGTACTGAAGGCGCTCGCACCGGACAGCATCACCAAGGCTGCCCTGCAGAGTGACATCAGCTTTGAGAAAGTGTGCCAGAAGAAAGACGCCAGTCTTTCAGAACGAGCCACAGCCCGCGTCGCCACGCACCCCGAGTTCAGCAAGAGAATTCAGAGCATCAAAGCCGCCGTACAAGCCTTTAAATCGGAGAGGATAAGCGCTGAGAGAGCTGAGAAGAAGAAAAAATCTAGTGATGCCGACCAACAGGAGAGAGAATTAAATTTAGACAGTGATGATGATGAGGGTTCAGGGGAGGACAATGACGGTGATATTGACTATGATGATGATGATGATTCTTCTCAAAAGGTCCAAAAAGCAGATGATGAAGAAAAACTAAAGGACCAAGTGAAGCAGGATAAAGATCCAGTCACAACAAAAGAGGTTTGCTTTCGAACCTATTTTATCATTTATTAGTTGTTTAGTATATATTGTCTTGTAAGAGTTCTTATGTAAGACAGTGTAAAGGATCAGCTTTAACACTGGAGACTCCTTTCATACATGTTAAATACAAATAAATTAATTTATTCCTATTTTAATATTGATTAATCAATGCCATCTGAGCAAACCAGATTTCAGAATTGCTTCATGTTACTAAATTATATCTTGCTCATCCTAACTAGGAATTTTTTTTTTCTTTCTTTCTTCCCAGAGCTCATTAGAAACACACAGCACTCCAGCTGAGGTGGTGAGGATGAGGAAGGAGGTGAAGAAGCTCCGGGTGCTGATTATCCGCGATCTCACCCAGCAGATCACCGCCCTCAAGAAGGCAAAAGCCGAAGAGTCTGAGCTGAAAGGGAACGTGGAGGTTGTGGCACGGCTGCAGAAAGAAGTGCAGGTCCTGAGGGCGCTTCTACCTGACCAGGTTACCACCAGAGCCCTCGAGGGGAACACTGATCTGGAGAAAGTCTTCCAGGATCCGGAGTCTAGCACGATGGAGAGAGCGACGGCGAGGATCACAGCGCACCCACGCTTCGTGAAGAAGTTCCAAGATGTCAGACAAGCCATCGAAGAAGAGAAGATAAAGGCTGCAAAGGCTGGAGAGCAGAATAAGGAAGATAGTGAGATGATGAAGGCTGAAGATGAGGAGAAGGAGGAGGATGTGACTAGTGAGGATAGCAGTGATGATGACGACGATGACAGTGATGATGACGATGATGATGATAAAGGTGATCAATTAAAGGAGACACATTCGACTTTGAAGGTAATTCCAGCGTCTGCTGTTGCACATCCACCAGAGAACACCAAGCTGCCTCCTGCAAAAGAGAAATCAAAATCAGTAGAGCTGGAAAAACCTGCTAGACTTCCTGCAAATACAAAATCTACTCCCAAACCAGCTGTCAAAGCAGTCCAGAGTCTGCCATCCAAGAGCAAAGAAGCAGCCCCACCTCCACCGAGACAAATCTCCAAACCTGACTCCAAGAAACCAGCGAACAAAAAAGCGGAAGAAGAGTCGGATTTGTCCGATTCCGACGGAGAGAAAGAGTATTTCGACGACAGCACCGAAGAGCGCTTCCACAAGCAGTCCTCTTATTCCGAGCAGAGCGACGACGACGACGACTTCTTTCTCGGCAAAGTGAGCAAGCTGAAGAAGAAGAAAAGCGACGCCGCGCCCAAACAGGAGAAAACGACCGATGCGAACAAGGCTCGACAGAAAGAGGCGCCTCAGTTCAAAATGCAGTCAGTCTTCTGCTCCACTCTGTCCAAATCCGGCAGTTCCGCTCAGAAGGGAAAACACGCCGGTCTCAAGCCACCACGTTTCCAGAACCAGAAATGTGACGAGAGACCATCGTGGGTTAAAGGTCAAGGTTCTGGAACGGATAAAAGGTCGCAGGGGTTTAAAAATCAGACGCCTGGATCCAGAGAAGGTTCAAAGCAGAAAGGTCCAGGAGGAGATAAACCTGGAAAACCCGCGTTTGAGCAGAGGAACGTTAAGAGAGCAGGGAAGCCGTTCCAGCAGGCCCTGCATCCGTCATGGGAAGCCAGCAAGAAGAGGAAAGAGCAGCAGTCTCAGATCACAGCCTTCCAGGGGAAAAAGATCAAATTCGATGACGACGATGATTAACACCTCACATGATCGTTCTTTATTTGTTAAGACGTTTACACTGATTCCATACGGTCAGATAAAACTTTGCCTTTCCAGTCAAAATCAGGATGGTTTAAGACCTTTTTTCACAGCTGTATGTGTAAATCCTGAATAAAGTGTATATATGTGTTTTCATCCTGTTCCTGAATGTTTTGTTAGAAGTATAATTTTAGGTATCTGCAGCATTATGTAAGGAAGGAACCACTTAAGGGCTTATAGTTATAGGACAATTTACTGTTCCCATCTTGAGGTTGATTATTTTCCAATAACAGTATGGCCTTGAGTGCTTTAATTCATTTTATACAACAGCAGTTTGCCCATGATTAAAATGTTTGATTTATTAACTAATAACAGTGCATGCTTATTAACCGTTTATTACGCCAATAAGACGAGTTAGTTCCTGTCATCAACCAGTATTTCCTGCATCTTTCTTTTATTTCTCTTGAGTTTGATGCTTCGAAATCAGATTTTTCAACAAAAAAAAACATTTCTTTGTTCTGAAAGTGTTGAAAAACTCATAAAAATGCACAGTGTTTTGTTAAAATAATAACACATTTTATTCAATAAACCTAACCATAAATTATTTTAAGTATCTTCTAAAGAAAGAGCTGGTGCCATAGAAACATATACGTTATATACAACAATAACTGCCAATCGTTGCTCTTGTAGAAAATTAATCAACACTATCAATCAGATATGAGAATTTTAGCTTAAATTGTGCAATGTAGAATTTAATATTTTTAAAAATGATTATTTTTTTTGCACTTTTGCAGCCATTAGGTGCACTATGGTCAATTATTCTCTACATATGAGTGACACTGAAATGGGTAGCGTGTGTGTGGTGTGCCGCTTTAAAAAGGAAACGTGGTCTACAAATGTATACTGTGTTCAGAAACCACACCACACTTAGACTGATTATGGATCCACCATCCAAATAAAGTGTGTTCAGTGCTGAATGGGGAAATTCTATATACCTACTTTACTTCACATATCTGCTGAGGGGGGTTAGTTCAAGGTATGTGTTCCTAATACACTGGCACTTATACAGTATGTGAACATGAGTATGAGGTGAGCAATACAACTGGATGAGATGCCGTCTAGCTGTTCTGTAAGACATCGTCTCCTGCAAAAGAGCTTGAACTGATTGTACATTTGTGTGCCATTTTGCTGTCTCTCAAGATGAAGTCTCAGAGCAAAATTAACTACATAATTAGGACAATGTAACAAAAACATTAGCTTGTCGTGAAAGACAGCAGAAGGTGTTTGGAGAAGGCGTTCTGAAATGAGAGAGTAATATGTGGATTATGAGATCTCTGCGAGAATGAGGAGGACTATTTACACATCGCCATCACATGTTGTAGGAGTGAATTATTTGCTACGTTTGTTTAGAAATAATATGTGCTGCTCAGTTAAACTCTTGCATTTGAAGTTAGTTTGTAGTGTTTAAACGCCACGTTTGATTTTCAGGTGAGAAAACTAATGTTATAAGGAACGTGCTACTTTTAATTACTTATTTCAAAATCGTGGTGTAATATCGAATTTGGATATTCATAAATTAGTGATATAGAATCAATCTATCAATTTTAATCGAATCGGCACCTAGGTGGGTGTCTTTCAGGAATTTTAAGCAGATGTTAGTGACCAGGGACCAATCACTGAAGAGCACTGTTTCCATCTACCAATCGCTGATCTGCATTGTTCATAACAACCAATCACTGATGTGTGAAAGAATATTCTGATGTAATAACTTTATTATATGAAAAAAAAAAAAATGATGTACTACATTTACATATACTACAAGAGTTGTTAGATGTGTTCATAATTGAGCTCATGAGTTGAATTTCAAGGAACTTTACTAATTAATGTTTCTTTATTT
>JAQMYL010000021.1:7356054-7383077 GCA_030014365.1 Clarias pachynema | reverse complement strand
TACTCAAAAAAAAAAAATATATATATATATATATATATATATATATACACACACACGCACACCTCACTCTCGTCCTGTGGTAACCCGGGTCCTGCGCTGAAGTCTCCGCCTTCTTTGTTTCCATTGGCTCAGCCTGAGTTAACAGTCAGCCAATCACACCCGGCGCCGTCTCGGCGGCATCCAATGGGCTTCGACATGCAAATTCCTTTCAAAACTTTCCCGGGAAATCTGAGTTTCGCGCGAGCCGCCTTTTCGCGCGTAAACCGCATCCCCCTTCATTCATTGTCCGCTTCCTGGAGCCATTTTTTCCGAAGCGGCTCCGAGGGAAGTTCGCTCGATCGCTTCGTTCTCGCTTCCATCTGCTGCCTTTTCGGCACCGATCTCCGCACATCTCGGTCGAAATGAACACCTAGGACTGTCCTTTACCGATATCTAAGATTATTTTGCGGGTGCGTTGGTGCGATTTGTATAAAAACAGCATTGAAGTAGAGGAGGGAGGTACAAAAAAAAGGGGCAGACCTGTGAAGATGAGAAAGGGGATCTGCTCGGTCTCGGACACGGCGATTATCAACACAGCCTCGCGTGTTGACCCGAATATGGGCTTGATTTCGGGCTCGGTAGTTTATCCCGGTACACACATGATCCACATGATCACACCGCCGTCACAGCCTTCTAATCACGTCCGGGTGTCTTCATCAGGCAGCTTGTACACGACGACTCCTCTCCAAGGAGCTGCAAAGACCACCGGTTCGAGACCTGCTTTGGGACGACCTCCGGTAACTCATCCTGTTTTTTTTTTTTTTTTAATTTGGGGTTTCTTTTTTTGTTTGACTGATCGATGCATTAGTATAAATAATCATGGTGTTATAAAGGTGTAGCTAAACACATTAGCAGCTTGCATGCACTGCAATGCAATGCACTTCCAAAAAAAAAAACTAACCAAAAAAAAAATCAGACATCACGTCGATCAGTAAGAGATCGGCCCTAGGTCCAAGTCCTGATCTTTTGTATTAGTTTAATACCGAATATCTATATCTTTGGCCTTGTGTCCCAGTTCTAACACCACCACCACGGGCCTGTCTGTCTCCTTTACAACCCAAGCCTTGGCGCGTGCCTATATTGTCTATATTTTTTGCTACTTTACTTTGATCTTTTACGTTACACTGATACAAATGTTACTCCATAGTTCGAGTTACGTCACAGACCTGTATGTCCTGATCCAGTCCTGGAGATTTCTCCTTATTAGCACTATTCACATGGTTGTTGTTATTATTTCACACGAAGCTAAGTGAACTTTTTTTTTTCCCACGACAAAACTTTTAAGACTCAAATTCCTAACCGGTGCGACCTTATTAAAGTGTAAAATATTGCAATATTATGATATAAATACAGACTTAGAGACCTCTTTCAGCTTGAAATGTAATAAAACAGAGTGTTGTTTGGCTTCAAAACCGAAAGAAAAGTTAGCAAAGTGTTGCTAGCTTCGTGGCTAATCGTGTACACACACACACACACGCGCGCGCGCACAAATAACTACCTCAACACCACACAACACATTTTTATCAAAGTATATCCATTTTTCTGTCCGTGTGTGTGTGTTTTAAGTTCCAGCGTTTGTTAAGATTTGTCAGAGAGTCTATTTAAACCTGAGTAATGCTGCTACTTCATGTAGCTACAACACACACTCACACACACTGTTCCACAAACAAGGCCACAGTTTCATCCTTAGACATTAAACATTTAATTCAGTGCTCTCCATAGACTAGAGTAAGCTTTATTTCACAGCCTACTGTATGTGTAGAGCATTTGTGTACATGTATGTGTGTGTGTGTGTGTGTGTGTGTGAGAGAGTGTTTCTGTGTGTAAGAAGAAAACAGGAGGTGTCCAGATCAAACACACAATAGGTGTTAACACTAACTTCGTGTTCATATCACATCGACTAAAGGATGAGAGACGTGTCCTGTCCGCGTGTCTCTATAAATATTCAACGTCTTGTGTCTCTGTATTTAGTGCACTTTGTCTCAGAAGGGAAGCCATTTGGGGATAGGCCTTGGTTTGTGTAGATGGGGGATGGGGGCTTCTAGTTTGAAGCAGGACTCATGATTTGCTTGACTGTTTAACAGCTTTTAGGTTTGTAAGCCTGACTGTGGTAAATACGACGCTGTTTTAAGGCCAACGATTAAAAATAAAAAAGCAGGATTTTGCGGTTGTGATGGTAAAGATTCAAGGACGTTTCCCTTCAGGTGTCTCCAGGTCTGATCACGGTATCCAGAGGTTTGATTCAGAACAGGTATTTTGCCAGATGGCGTTCTTGATGCAACCCGAAACACGCTTGGGTCCAATCCCGGTTACCCAGAATCTGACCCGGGACACGGTGGTGAAAGCGCCGCTCGTCTAGCGAGGAACAAAATAGCTTGAGAATTGTGTTGTGCAAAACAACACTCAAGGTTTTTTCCTATTGTCAGATCAGGGAGTCCCCTCCCCCCCCTTAGCTTGCTCATTAGGGACAATCTGATAATTATGATTTATACATATAGTCCTCACACATTCTAAACTCACATCCCAAATTTTGTCTGTCAAACTGCTTTCAACAATAGTCACCTGTTAAAAGCACCATATAAATAAAACCGAGTTTAATTTTACGACATACAAGGTCAGCTGTTCTGGAATAGTTCTTGCAAGAACAGTATTGTGTCAAGTGCATTTGCAAAACCCAATGATCAAGCACCATGATGAAACTGGCTCTCATGAAGACCTTCCCAGGAAAGCGACACCAAAACTTACCTCTGCTGCAGAGGAGATGTTCGTTTAGAGTCACCAGTTACCTCAGAAATCACCAATTAACAACCAGCACCTCAGATTAGAGCCGTTATTAAGACTTTATAGAGCATAAGTAGCAGAGACATCTCAATATCAACTGTTCAAAGGAGTTTATTGCATATTTTGGACGTCTTCAGCATTGTTTAACAGTGTAGAAAGAATCAGTATAGACCAAAGAATTGGAAGGTGTGTCCAAACTTTTGAGTGGTACAGTATATTATACATGATAATTTGAGGGAATGAATAACGTTAGAATAAACAAATGAATAATTTTATATAGAAATTATTTTCTCACATATCAATCCCAGATTATTTATATTATTATTGTTGTTATTATTTTATTACATTATTATTAGGGATGGGAATAACCAGAGACCTCCCGATACGATATATTATATGATAACTAAGTGCCGATTCTTTTATAAATATCCACATCTGATATAAATGAGTTTTTTCAGATTTTGTTTCAATTTCGCCACCTGTAGGAATATACTGTATATATTATATAAAACAGCAGTGTTTTACCGCCTCAAATGTCTCCAAAGTTTTTAGCGCATGTTGAGCACTTTTCAACGCTCGTGTTTCAAGACTACTGTGATTTGAGACTTTTAGAAAAAGGCCGATCAGAGGTTTTTAACGTGCACAATGTTTGATAATGTAACCTCATAAGAAATGCGTTTCTGGTGCACCAATCAGAAGCTTGTGCACTCGGTACAGAATCAGTCATGTCCAACGTGATCGGTCATGACTGATCGAGCTGATCAGTCAATTCTGGTCACTGGCTTATTGACCGTTGCGTCTCTATTATACATGTAATAGATCATTTACATATGGAGTCGATGAATTGGCACACAAATAGTTTCTTGCATTGTTTCTTTATAAAGTATTACTATTACCAATAAGAGAAATATCTGTGTTCATTTCTAAAGAATCGCTACACGGGCAGTGGTCTATCCACGGAAACATCTGCAGCGTAACATCTGGAACTGTGTTGATTTCGGTACAGTATTCGACACCCCAGTGCATTATGGAATTTCATCACGTGTCATCACGCGGTAAAGTTCGCCATGTCGGATGATGCGTGTTTTGTTTTGCTGTAGCATCCTGTTCTCTTTCTCAAGTTTTCTTCCCATTTTAGAGTTGATTCGCGTTTGTCTCACATACATTTATCACAACTTCCTGTTTTACTACTATAGCTACCAAGATGGCCGCCACACCCCACGATGCAACTTGTTCCCAAGCCATATCACACATGCGTTCTCTGTTAGGTTTAAACATAACATATGAATCTGTATGACGTAACAATGTACACGATGGATCTCCACTCCATCGGCTGCTATATGATGATGCAACCATTAGCCGTGAAGATAAAGACCAGAGAACTGAGAGGAAAAGTTCTTCATTACAGTACGACAAGCTCACTTTGAAGAAAGTTTTTCATTTTCGCACAAGCCTGATTATCGATTGTTGAATTGAATTAAATAAATAAAAAATTTTTACCTTACAGTTTTAATTCTGGCGGATTGGCATCATTCTGATCCGACATAGAGAACGTGTTATTGCACGGTCTGTTTTATTAAGATTATCTGATACTGTATGAAAAGCGGGAATCTTAGGACCAATGAAAGTGCGCGATCTAAAACTGAGCTCTTATCAGCATCTCTCACATTGTATTCTGCTTTAATCTACTCGGGGCTGTCTAAACTTTGTTTAGCCGTCTATTGATTGTTTTTTCACTGACATCATCACTGGAGTGTTTATCAGGCTAAACGAGTTAAATAGCAGTTTTATGACTAAGATGTGTTCCCTTATTCGTCTTAATTTACCAGCAACTGTTTGTCTGTTCAGACTAAAAGGCGTCTGGAGTTGGACATCGCGGATCACCAGTACAGCGAACCAGCCCGGACACCGAGGGGTCGCAGAGCGGCGCTCCGAATGAAGAGCCCTAAAGGTATCTAGTAGGGAAGGGAATCGCCAGTCGTAACCGGCTGATACGATATTATCACATTACCTACGTGCTGATTGGGTTTTTATAAAGATCCTGATCTGATATTACGTTCAGTTACATATTGAGATGTAGGCTGATCGGAGGCTTTTTAACGATAATGTAACACCATAAGAAATGCGTTTCTGGTGCACCAATCACAAGCTCGTGCATTTGATACAGAATCGGTTATGTCCAACGTGATTGGTCACTGGCTGATCAAGCTGAAAACCTAGACTGCAGCTCACGTTTAAAGTAAGGCTGGTTTTCAGATGCAGACAAATCATCTGTTAACTAGGCGAGCAAATACCGCCCAGAAACGTATTAGCCTTATTGACTAGGCCAAATAATGTACTGTAGATAACATAGGGCTGAAATGATTCCTCGAGTACCTCGATTACAAAAAGGGATTGAGGCAAAATCTTCTGCCTCGAAGCTTCTTTTAATTAATTTTAAAAGCTTGCGTTATGTTTTCGTGCAATTATCTGTTTGGCGTGACACAGCGCGCTTCCGGATGCAAGCCGCCAGTAAACACCGGCGAAGAAGAAGCGCTTACGTCACCCACAAAGCGGAAGAAGATGCAAACAGTCAGCTGTGTATTAATTTGAGGGAGCGTTCTGTTGCAGGCTGCAAAATGGAAGGGAGTGATAAAATGATATTAAAATTAATTTTAGTGTGTGCTGCGATCTTAGCATCTTAGGTCATCTTTGTTAACGTTGCATGTTGCTTCCGTCTCGCGGCCGATGCCTGTACTGTCGACGTGGGAAAATATGAAATCCTATTTAATTTAAATTCTATTTGTATAGCGCTTTTAACAGATGACTTTGTCGCAAAGCAGCTTTACACAATCAAAAGAATCATAAAAGTTTGTATGAAATGTGAATGTGTATGATTCAAAATGATAAGATTGTCCCTGATGAGCGAGCCGAGGACGATGGCGACAGTGGCGAGGAAAAAACTCCCTGAGACGGTAGTAGAAAGAGACCTTGAGGGGAACCAGGGAACTCATCCTCATTTGGGTGAAAACGGATAGGAGATGTGTTTAATGTGGTCTATTTAGAGACTGTTTTCATCATGACTCCAGTGATGCTACACGTTCTATAGACATTAAATATCGTCTAGTTCATTTTCACCCACTCTGTAGTAATACCCCTATCTCACCTATGCGGTTTGACTCACGGTGAGATGCGGAGTTAGGCACCGTGAGTCGCCGCAATTGCCCGCCGTCGTTCCGCGAAGTTCTGTAAGGACCGCAAGCTTCCGCGAGGACCGACAAAAAAAATTAAACATGTTAAATTTTTCGCGCGGAAAGATGGAAACGTACTCACAGCGCCAAAAACTCGCTGTGAATCATGATGAACTGTACTTATGGCCACCGTGCGAAACCGCGTAGGTGAGATAGGGGTATAGGTCATGTAATTTGACCTAATGAAGCAGTGAATGGAAGAAGCTGAACAGCTTCCATGTGTGAGCACTGAGATACACCAGTTTTTCTTTCCTTCTTTGGGAATCTTAACCTTCAAAAGAGAAAGAGATCAAAATCTGTTGCCAGATGAAAGAGATTGATCTGTGAGTCACGCTTATTCTTGAAATGCAAATTCAGCTTGACTCATGAATCGGCTCGTAATGAAAGCACTCATTAGTCCGAGTCTACTGTCTCGGGCCGCCGGATTTGAACCCAAGATCATAATGTTATAGTTGGATCATCAGGTGTCGCCCTGGTACGTTGCACTTATGCATGTATAACAAGTAAAACTTTTGTTTTGCAAAAGTCAGTCGTTGGCGTGGGCATCGTCCAGGCTAGGAGCCAAATATGATCAAGCCCGAATGAACACACACCTGAGGAGGCTACATGGACTGTTAATCATTAATTTAGCTAAAAAAAATATAGCAGGTTTTAAAAGATCATTGGCTCTGTAGTAGGGATGGGAATCACATGGGATCAGCGATACCCCACGATACCTATGTGCCGATTCGATCTTGTAAATATCCCAATTCGATATAATTTCTCATTGTTGCAATTCAAAACAAATTAGCAACTGTCCTATGCTGTGTGAATAGTTTAGAGCACGCCACCTGCAGGATAATATTAATAACCATTTGACTGTTTAAACGTTAACGTTCCCTCTTGTGCGTCAGCTCCTAAAACCCCGCCCGAGAAGTCCCGCTATGACACGTCCCTCGGCCTTCTGACCAAGAAGTTCTGCCAGCTGCTGGCCCAGTCCTCGGACGGCGTGTTGGATCTGAACCAGGCCGCCGACACGCTCAACGTCCAGAAGAGACGCCTGTACGACATCACCAACGTGCTGGAGGGCGTCCGTCTCATCAAGAAGAAGTCGAAGAACAACATCCAGTGGCTGTAAGTCTATGATTTGTTAATACAAGACTTCCTGCTTTTTAATTTTTTTTCCTATGGATTGCTTCTGCATATTATATACGCTGTTGTTTTAATAAAGTAACAAAACAAACAGACGATATCTACAGCTCATGTTTGCTGTGCGTTTGAGCAGGGGCTCGACCCTACCCTCGGAATCAGGGCCGCCGTGTCCGCTCGGCCCCCTGCAGGCCCTGAGCAGGGAGATGATGGCCCTACGGGACGAGGAGAGACGACTGGACGAGCTCATTCAAGCCTGCACCAGCAACGTGCAGCAGATGACCGAGGAGATGCACAACCAGAAATATCCTTTACCGCCGCTAACGTGTCGGCGTTCGTGTTTACCTCTGTACGGGAGTTTGTGTGTGTCTGTTTTAGTAAAATGTATTCACCGTATCAGCACTTCCATCAAATCCTCCTGCACGTTTTCCTTATCTGCTCTCACGTATGCCTACGTCACCTACCAGGACATCCGTCGAATCAGAAGTTTGCAGGATCAGACTGTGATTGCTGTGAAAGCGCCGTCAGAAACCAAACTGGAGGTTCCCGATCCAAAGGAGGTAAAAAAAAACAAACAATCAGTGCCAAGGTCAAACCGGGACTGTTGATTATGCAGAATCTTTAAACTCCCTTTATTTCTCTATATAATCCATGAAATGTCAGGACTGTATGAGGGATGTGATCCATCGTTCACGCATATACTCACGCAACCACTCACATGCTACAGGCAATCTGGTAATGCCAATTAGTCTAATCTGCATGTCTTTGGACTGTGGGAGGAAACCAGTGAACCCGGAGGAAACCCACAGAACACAGGGAGAGACAGGAATCGAACCTGGACCCTGAAGGTGCATCATGGATGTGGCTAAGAGCCTCATCACCGTACTGTGTTGGAAGTCTTCCATAAATGATATAAATATTCCTTCATTTCAACCAGAAATGTCACACAAAATGTACATGTACCGTATTTGTGCGCGGAGTGATC
The DNA here is from genome assembly GCA_030014365.1 of Clarias pachynema. Classification (NCBI taxonomy): domain Eukaryota; kingdom Metazoa; phylum Chordata; class Actinopteri; order Siluriformes; family Clariidae; genus Clarias; species Clarias pachynema. The sequence goes on along the minus strand of JAQMYL010000021.1, from coordinate 7,374,914 downwards.
GCATCTTGTGTTTCTCTTGTGTAGAGTTTACAGGTGCATCTGAGCAGCTCTAAAGGCCCCATCGACGTGTTCCTCTGCACGGACACCACCGAGTCCAGCAGTCCTCTTCGTAACGGCGTGGACGTCAACGGGAACGACACCGCCTTCCTTCGGATGTCCAGAGGTGAGCCACATCTGCTGTGATAGATATGCATGAAGCAAAATAATACATATAACCAAAGAAAATTCTTGAGGCGGATCCTTGAACCCTGGTCTTTTTTCGCAGAAGACACCAAAGACGCGGAAACGACCGATTCTACCCAGTCAAACAGCGGCGTGACGCAGACCAACACGGCGCCCTTGTCCCCCTTCAGCTCGTCCCTGTCCTCCATCCTGGGGCCGTTCGTGACTCTCTCGCCTGCGCTCCTGGGAGACGAGTACCCGCTGGGCATGGACGAGGAGCAGGGCATCAGCGACCTGTTCGACTCCTGCGACCTGGACATGCTGCCCCTGGACGAGCTGCTCATGGTCTGAGTCTGAAGGTGAACACGAGATCGTTTACGTGTCACTTTTTTTTTTTTTTTTATTAGAGGGGTGTGATGAGATGCTCCGGTCGAAGCTGGATCAGTTGGACTTTTGGATCGCCAGTCTCCCTCCCACTGGTAGTTTTGATACCTTTTTTTTTCATTTTGTAAATTCGGTGGGGACGTTTGTCCGTTTAAGCGTGATGTGTGCCTAGTGTGTAGTGGATGTTGAAAGCTTCTTGGACTTGGATGTCTGCAGTTGAGCCACAAAAGAGAGAGAGAGAAGAGAAAAAGGAAAAAAAAAAGCTAAAACCTGGTAACCAGGTGGCTTTAATTTTGTCTCGCAAACTTGGTTTGCTTCAGCAGATTCGTCTGGCGTTTACAGACGTTTACAGACAAATACAAACAAATCCCATAGGACTATACGAGATCAAAACTGCACCGGGGAGGGGAGGAGAACCTCTTTTATTTCAGGACTTGATTTGTATCAAGGTGAAGCTAATTCTTGCTGCCTTACGTCTTAAACCTACTATCGCGTTAAACAGGATGTCACGCTAACGAGCGACTTACGCGTGTTTATTTTCTACTTACAATTTCAAGAAATTCCCATGATCAGTTTGGTAACTGATAAAGTCTAGCTTTTTCCTTTTTATTGTTTAACATAACGATAATAAATACGACATTTCATTAACTGTGATTACAGCTTGGAAGAAAGCAGCCGCGATCGTTGCGCGTTCACGTAGCTAATACGTTTTCTAATCAGCGGATAAAGCTAGTGCATTTAAACTTGTACAATAAATCACCGAGCGAAGCTTATCGAATTATTTCAGGTCATAAAGGAACGAATCACATGCAAAGTTTGCTGAGCTTTGCTGATTTTCGACCCATTATTCCGGACATGAATCGTGTCTCCTGATCGGAAGAGTCTAATCTTCCTGCATCATCATGGACAAACGTCTTCCAGTCCTTCCGCGTGGAAGGATCGCCACGCAGACGTGCAGATCACGTGTACTACCACAGCACTGGTTCTCTCAGGGCAGTCTCGTATGAATCCTATCAGGACTAAGCGGATCGTCTTTAAATACGCGATGATGTCATCTCAGAAGGTTATGCTCTTACTCAGCTATAGTGTAGACTCTGTACCGGAAAGTCCACGGCATGATGGATTTACCATAGAAATATTGACCTCTGGCCTCGAGATAAAGGACAAAGAAGGGTGGACAAGCCTCAAGCAGGGACTTTTGCACATCAGGTGTCTTATAATACGTACAGTGTAGATGACTGTCTCTTCTTCAACAATAACATTTCAAACCAATAAGTGGTGAAATCGTGAATATATCATCCCACCCGCTTCTAAAGTGGAAGCTCCAGCTTCAAAAAGAGCTGCGTTTTCGTTGCCCGTAATCGTAACTTACTAGGGTGAAAGAATTGGTAGCTACCGCAAAGTAATAACATGTTACGGTTAACTAGCTAGTTAATTTAAACATTAAGGCGTACTAAAGGAAATAAATGTATGAAGGGACGATGAGCTTTTATCAGTTAAAAAAACATTGATTTTTACATCAATTAGTTGATTTAGTAGCGATTAATTGCGAATTGATCGATTCGATTAATCGTGTCGGAACTATTTAGGTCAACTTTTTAATGTGTAAAATCTCTAAAATTTATGAGTGCATTAGCTTAAAAAAAAACATATGCTACAGATTCTGCAGAAAATTTTCCATTTTTTGCAATAGTATCATGCAATGCCGCCCCCTAATGGACTGGAGGACCAAAAAAAAAAAAACCCCATTAAACAGCATTTCAGTGCATCATAAATAGTTTTTAACTTTAAAGCTTGTAAGGAATACAGCAGTTAAGACGAATCAGACAGTAAGTGTTAGTGCTTTCGAATCGAATTAGACGATTGCTTAAAAATCGAACTAATCAAATCAACGGTAGCTTTAAATCACTGCTCTAGTAGATATTATTATTCCCTCCCGATCGAGTTCCTGATGTGGCATGTTTGCGCCCTTGGTGAAAAGTTAACCAGTTCGCGTAGTAATCATGCACCTGTTGTAAATCGGCTTTGAGCGTACACACACACTTAGGGAAAATGTTTTATCAGGGTAATGTTTATTTTGTCGATGAACAAATATGAAATCCTGTGACTTGTCCACTCCAGATTATTATTATTATTATTATTATTAGTTATTTAGTTGTAAGGGGACAATTTCCTCTTATTCTCTATCGTAAGCTGTACCTACTGCATAGTACGAACAATTCATGTCGAAACCTGTGACTCGTTCAACACTCGAGAAAACGAATCCCGTCACTTTATTTCAGGCCGCTGGGATAAACTCGTTCAACCGTACTCCAGTTCACTGTTCGTTTCTGTAGACTGTCCTTCGGAGATCTCGAATAGACGCCTGCGCGTGACACGTTAACGCTGAGCTTCGAATATTACTTAGGGGCGGAGTTTACTTTCAGTTACGTTCAGTTTTCAGGTCCACTAGAATTAAGTTTTAACGATATGTGCTTGTTCATGGAGCTCTGGTTCTGTCTTGTATGAAGAGTTCCTCAAGGGATGTCCAGATTAAATTGGGGTTGAAGCTCTGATTTACACCTCAGCGCCTGAAAGTGTCGCCTTTAACATTTTTTTTTGTCTTTAAAGTTTTTTCCCTTCTCAATTAATTTATTTAAGTCTAAAGTTCTGATTTTCATCCTTAGTTTAAAATTTACCCATCATCAAAATCTACCATTTTAGATGATGACCAAAGCGACGTTCCCGTCTCAGAACCCGCGCGCGGCTTTTCCCCTGTCCAGATCTTCATGCCAGTTTCATTACTGATGATTAAACATGAAGGAAACCTTTGACACCTATCACAATGATCTCGTTTTAATGTACGTACATACACGTGCGTGTGTGCGCGTGCGCGTGGTGGATCGCATGTCGCTACTTCCACCTTCATGACAAGAAGGGAAAAATCTTCTGTACGTCTTGCATATGATTGCACTGGCAGCTGATTTCCCTGCACTTTACTATCCAAAATATGATGTAAAATAATAATAATAATAATAATTAAATAAAGAAAGAAAGAAAGACTGTGGAAGTGTTTCTGTAAACATGAAAATGACTACAAATGGTTAAAATGTGTATTTTTATTCTTGTTTTTAAAGTCTGGAGTGTTTTAAATAAGCTCAATTGCAAAATGCAGATGATTCAGGGTCCGATTTAAATTCTCTCCAGTAACACAACTGCTTTTAAAAAATTTTTTATGTTTTTTTTTTATTTCCCAAATGCAGTTTTATACTTGTGGCATGGCTGTGTGCGAGTGTGTGTGTGTGCATTGTTGCAAACAGTTTTTAATAAAGTTTTGAATGCAAAGTCTGTCCTCTTTCGAAGTCCTGGTGGTTTTATGGGAGATTTTATTCATATTTATTTATTATGGCTAATTAATACAATAAACAGATCATATAGAATTACACAGAAGAAAATCCACCGATCATTATAGCTACAGAAGTTTATACAGCTGTGCTGTATAAACGTCTCAGTAGCACTGCTGGGTGTCATATTGGGTCGAATAGTTATTACAGTACTGTGCAAAAGTTTTGACACCCCCCCCCCCCCCAACACACATTTCTTTTATATTAAAAGAAATTAAACAATGTATATCATTTTTACTACCAAAGGCTTCAAAGTACCCAAAGATATACAATTTAAAACGTGGTTGTTTATGTAACAACCTCAGCAGCAGCAGCCTCATTTCCCCTCTCGTCTGTTCCAACCTTAGTGATGCGCAGATGGTTTTTAGTGAAGCTGTCACATGACCAAAAATCACATATTTTGTATAAAAGAACTGTTGCATCGGTTAAAAAAAAAAAAGGGCCGTTAAAATCCAGCGTATTGTTCAAGTATAAAATGTGTCTAATTTTAAGTAAGCTGAAAAAAGACGAAAAAAAAATAAAATTATGTACTAACGTATTTAATTTATTTTCAAGCAGAATATGTAAGTCGAACAAAAATAAATAATGGTAAAAATTGGTATATAAAAGTTATGTATGTTGGGTGTTCAAGTCAAACCGGGACTTGACATTTCTGCACACTACGTGTACATTACAGAAAGCCATTTCCACATGTTTGGGCTATTAAGAGTTCCCGGGGGGCCAGTGTGTCAGATGTGAAGCAGGCAGTCTGATCGTGGCGCTAGAGCACTAAAAGAACGTTTTACCTTGATGGTGTACAAGCACAAGTGAGACACTAGTGCATTAGGAGATTACTGTATATAGAGAATTATAGTTATTACTCTCATAACTGTGTTCAGTTATTCTGCACGATCAGAAGTCCCGGTTTGACTCGAAGAGCCCTTGTATTTTAGTACAATTGTATTAAATGATATTAATATGCGAAAGCTGCATAAATAAATAATTTATTAGAAGATAAAGTCATAACCTTGTTATGTCGGGTCAACATTCTGAAATACAAAATCATATGAAGTCATAATTCTATGAAAATAACACCTTCCAGCTACCTGATTATTATTGAATTACTACAAGCATTTCATAATTGATGTACTATCTCATAATTAGTCCTAATTGAGAGTTCATCATTTTATGATCGTCTCAGTTGGAAGATTAATGGTGTATCATAAGTGCGACTTAGCATCTTTAAAATAATATTCTGTTAATCGTGATGTTTAGCTCATAATTGAAATGACAGACTTTTGGAATTATGACTAATTATGACTAATTATGACTTTCTTTCCCGGTTAAGTTGCAGAAATCTTGATCCTTATGGTTTAATAAATTATGACTGGTATAAAAAGTCCAAATATATATTTGTTAAATATCCTCCAATATTTGTTTAATGGTGTTATCAGATTGTGAATTTAATTTATTTATTTATTTATTTATTTATTTATTTATATACTGTATATATAAAATATAAATAATATTTAAATAAATAAACATTGTTAATATTATTAAATATTATAACATTAAATATTATAGCACTTAATAATTTCTATGATAATATTATAATAAAAAAAGAAAAAAATTTCCCCACAAGAAGTCACAAGTCCTTCCGAGGCGTTATTTAACATTTATTAATTTCTATGATATGGTGAAATTTCCCAATCTGCCCATTTCCCCCCTGCCACTAGATGGCAGCCACTCCAAATGAAAGGAGCTTGAGTGAAAATTGTAATTGAATGTCCTTAAACTGAGATGTGAAATGAGAATTCTGAAAACATATCATCCAAAATCTTCCATCGCCTCATTAAAAAAAAAAAAAAAAACATTCAGGAATGAAATAGTTTTTTTTCTTCACGACATTGTTTTTTTTCCCTCTGCGTTTCCATGTGAACCCGAGCTCTGTTTTAAGCGACGCGTCCTTAATCCCGTGCATCTTCCATATTATTATTTTTTTCCTCATGTCCACGTCTCCTGACAGCTGGAGCGTGTCACCGTGTCATCGGGCGGCGTCTTGGGCGCAGGCCGCCGAGTGCCAGGCGTCTCATTGTGAATCGGGGCACGGGAGCAGACGGCGTAATTAGAACGGAGCCGGATGACTGGCGTAGGGTGCAGCCTCCCCTTATCTCGCCTCGTAGCTGAATGATGTTCCTCGGCTCTTTGTCTGGTCGGGCGCAGCGGTGAATGGACGGGGAAGCTGTGATGTAATTCTTTTAGCGTCTGGACCATTGCGTCTGTCTGCACATAGGTGGCACTGTGTCTACACCGAAAGGCGTGCGAGACACACTTAACCCAGTTCCCCACTTTTCGCTTCATGGAAAGTTGATGTAGATCATGTTGCTTAATCGAATTTGAGGGAATTGTCATTATAAATGCAAGCACGTCAGATTCGGTGATTACACCGTGTTTGAAGTTATTTCACTTATCCTACACTGGAATTTTTGTTTGTCAGTCTTTTATATTTCTGCTTATTTTAATTTTTGTTTTGTTTCTTTTTTTTTTTTTTTTTTTTTTAATGCAGTCCTGTTTTTTTTCCCCCATTTCTTTTTTTTTCTTCAAATCACAATCTTTTGCTCCGTGACTGTTATGCACCAGGACCGTGTCGGAATTCATGCGTGCTGTAAAACCCGAGTGCACGCGTACACGCCTGCCGTACTCTATTCCCCCCATTCATAAAACTCACTCGCCGTATTTTGGTCGGAGCTGATTTGCCGGGGGATCAGCTACGCTGCGAGACGTGGCCAATCAGAGCCGAGCTCCGTTCGGTATGTTTAGGCTGCGGGAGTGAGAGTGAGAGGGCGCCGGAAAGCCTTCTCGCTCACACCGAGCAGCGGTTGAGCGCTTTATATGTAAGCACGGAGGGTAATGTGGAGCAAAATGCTGTTCCGAGTCAAACTGCAGCCAGTTTGGTGACTTCCTGCTCTAAGGTGACATAGTGTGCGCAAATCCTTGCCTTAACTGGGACGGTGATCTGTGTTAATGTCATTGCGGTGCGTTTCCTTTGACCTGACATCAAAGCGTGCATGTTAAGCCTAAAATCTTGTCTGTGTGCGCACATGATGCAGGTCTTCAGGGAGAATGCACGTGTGAGTCTATTTACCATCCATTAAAGACGTTCCTGTTCGTGTTGGGAATTCAGGCGTCATTATTTATGGCAGTGCCCGTGTTAAGCCAGATTAATTCACTGTTACGTTATGAGAGTCGTTCCTAAAAAGCCGTCCCGTTATATTTTGACATGACCGTCAGCTTTTTATAGTCCATAATAAGTGCAATGCCTACAGGAGACGTGGAAGAATAAAAAAGGTAGCATTAACATTCAGCTTCAGTATTCATAAGGTGACATAAGTAAGCCCTTTTCACGACTCGAGTCTGAATCTACATGAATGCTTGTAAGTGCTCGTTCCAACAGGTGACAAATGACATAGAATGTGTATTAGCACTTTCTATAAAGGAAATGAAAAAAATAAACATTATAATGCCTTATAAAGGTATTATAACATGCATGTGCTGAATATTTAACTAAGTCATAATACATGAGTCGTTCATGATCATCTACATCCAAATCTACATAATTAGTTACATAAAAATAAATAAATCAAAAAACTGGAATTCGCAATATGGATCTGTGCAATTATTTAATTGGGAAAAAAAAGTCTTCAATTTATTATAGGTAAGATACACATCAATAACCAACAACAAATAATTTAGAGGTGATAAATTAATAAATCGGCAAACATGCTGTTAATGAGATCGGTTTTGCCGGTATTTGTCGTTAGCCCGAATAAATACGTTTGAATACAAAAACGGTACATTTAATAGTTAAATATTGCAATATGTGTCAAATTTATGGCAATGTGATTATCTTGATTAAAAAAAAATAATAATAAATCATGAATCCTTAATAGTTAGTCATAATTGCTTATTCCATCAGGTCCTACACTGCATAAACACTTTCACTTTTAAAAACAGCCAATATGCATAATGAAAAACATTCATAGCATGTTATAATGCGTCCATATTGCCTTATAAACATTGTTATAATAATTTGTTTTTTTCATACTAGGGGTGTGTTACAGTTTGTTCTTCATGCATTTCTAACTTGTTAACAGAATGCAGTTATGTATTGTTTATGACATGTTATAATGCACCTGTTTACTTTATATATTGTTTAGTCGTGGACATACTGGAATTATTTATTTTTATTTTTTTTTCGAGAATGATTTCTTGGAAATTTAAACAGGTCTATATACAAAAGTACTTGGTTTCACTGTTGTTTGCATCGTAACGCATTGTGAAGGCTACGTTACCTATTCATAATGTGTAATAGATATTGCTAAGTGTAATGCACTTTTATATAATGATATTATAATCCTGGATGTGGATGCATTGAAATAACACAAATGTATTAGAACTAGTGCTTATAACGCATTATAACACTAATACCTATGAAATAAAGGGCCTATGTATGCCATCATAGGATCCATCTTGAGTTTTTCCTCTAAAACAAATGAGTTATAGCTTAGGCATTTTCTGTAAATCACTTATAGCGATTTGTAATGATTATAATGATAACTAATTCAATAGCTATGAACTATAATGCATTTTTATAATTATGCATTATAACATATGGACTGACTGATTAGGGGAAAAAGGCTGTTATCAATTTTGTTGTCATTCAGGTGTTATGTCATAGTCAAGTGACAGGTTTAATTAGGTTATGATATTTTTAAGGCTGGTATGATGTTTTTCCTTTGAAATAAAACTAGAGAAAATCTACTTTACGTTAATAAAAAAGTCTTATAAACAGAAATATAAAACTCACGTAACATGCTTGAGAAAATTGTTCATACATCTGTTCTAACAGTTTAATGAGTATCAGTGTTGCTGTTATAAACGGCCGCGATGTCAAAAATCTGTCACTTTTCAAATCAAATATGAAAGGAGCAGTTGAGCGAAGCCTGTGTAAACATTTGTTCAGTGTTACATCAACTGTCATGAAGGGCTTATGTAGCCTTATAAATGCTGACGTTAAGTGAATTGTTACTACTGAGTGTTTTAGCTTCTTTTTACTGCTTTGTTTCGTTCGTCGAACTGATGAAAAGCACAGAGACGCGGTGCTGTCTGTTTGACTGATGAATCATCCGTGAAACAGATTTGATGTATTGAGTTGTTTCTGAAGAAAAAAAAAAAAAATCAGATTTGAATGGAGACTGGTTAAATAAAGTGCTTCACATAAGCCAGTTTTCTGCCTCCATCTTGTTAGAGCCTACAGATAGTGAATCTGAATAATAATTAAAAATAATAATAATAAAAATACCGTAATATCACAAGCCAACTTTGATCTATAGATCTCCATTCATTCGATCGAACATATCGATTCTGAGTGATCTCGGATTCCTCCCAAAGATCTCGCTGATCAATATGGCGGTGCGGCTCTAATGGATTCGCATTCCTCACGCAGCTCATGCTAATGGCAAACAAATGAATTTGCCATTTAGCTCTTATTAAATTCTTGACTGTGGAAATGTGCTAATTCCCTGGACGGAGTTACTGGTATGACTTTTTCGAGCAGGGAGTCGAGTGTCCTTCTGGTCCACTGCTTAAACCCTGTGATCTGACTGAGCTTCGTCTCACACTTCCCCTCCGGTCGAGTGCTTTCGCTCTATCACACACACACTCTCGCTCTCTCCAGGTGACCTGTTCCTGTATAGATGAGCTAACGTCTGCCCCCTGCTTCACTAGCAGCTGCTCAGAGGACAGTGTAAATTGGCACACCGCTGATCTTCGCCTGTCGGGCATGAAGCTTCATCACTAGTTCGGTCGTGTATATACTGTGTATATATATGTCCTTATGAAAAGCAACTATAAGTGCTTTTTTTTTTTTTTTTTGTACAGGCTGTTGTGAAATAAATAAATAAATAAATACTCATTCTTTCAGATGATTTTTATTGTCAAATAATACAGAAATGCTGGAAATACTGAAAAGGTTAGATGTAGAAATGCCAGCATAGTGTGTGACTCTGTGGCTCGGACAGTTCTTCAACCTTTTACATGGTTCCATTTCCCAAAATATATGCACATTAGTGGCCGGATTTGAACCCAAATGACCCTGACTGGGCAGTTAATAAGGAGAATCAGACATATAGTGTTGCATCCTGTAGAATCCTAGTAGAATCCCACACTTGTATCTGTATTTGTACTTGGTTATAACTTAATCTGTTTAATCCAACATAAATCCAAATGGTCATTTTTTTCAAATTTAAATAAAAATAAAATGAACATAAATTAGACAGGGTCCGGGCTCAATTCCCGGCCAGGTTTGATTCCCACCTCAGTGTGCATGAAGTTTGCCTCCCCGTGCTGGGTTGGTTTCCTCCGGGTACTCCGGCTTCTTCCCACAGTTCAAAGACAGACATGAAGATTAGTCTAATTGGCGTTCCAAAATTGTCCGTTATCACCCTGTCCGTTGCAGGGCACACACACTCCCACACTACGGACAATTTGGGAACGCCAATTAGACTAATCTTCACCCTGCATTATCACCCTGTACCCCCGACTTACACCCGAAGTCTCCTGAGATTCCAACTAAGGCTCCAGGTTCCCTGCATACAGGATATAGACGATGGGTGAGTGAGTAAATGAGTTTGTCCCTGTTGAACAAGCCAGGGGTGATGGTGGCAAGGAATAAAATGCCCTGAGAAAGCTTAAGAGGAACCAGACTCAATAGGGAAACCCATCCTAATTTGGGTGATATCAGATAGTATGACCATACCTGGTTGTTATCTATGACTCGTGTATGGAGTGATCTCAGAAATGTTTTTCCTCCTGAACTGAATCAAATCATTTGGTTAGCAATCAGAAGTAAGCAACAATGAGCTAACGTCAGTTTTGTCATGGTGCTGTTTGTCTAACCGCATGTTAAAGCGTGTGATGCATGCATCAGTCCTTTAGCAAGCAGAGGTTACACCCAAGTGCAAGTATCCACACGTTGCATTTGCAAATCAGACCCATGAGTTGAACTGAGTAGACAGTTGTCCTAGAATGTCTGTGTGTCTGCAATTTTTCTTCACCCGACCTAAGGACCTGACGCCAGCATGTTCCAGCATGACCCTACCCCCTGTGCACAAGACATGGTTTTATGAAGGTTGGTGTAAACGAAGTTATGTGACCTGATCTAAAAACTTTTTTGATGAAAGGGAACACCACCTTTGCACCAGGCCTTGCCCAAACTCTTGTGTTCTTGCTAGTGTATGGACAAATCCACACAGCCACATTCCAACATTTTTTCAGTAGTAATTTAGAGGCTTTTATAAATAATCCTTTATATTACCAGCGGAACGTTGCGTAGAGGTTAGCACTGTGGCCTCGCACTTCCAGGGACGGAATAAGCGGTATAGGAGATGTGATGAATCAATGAATTATAATACCCATGGTTTCGGAACAGGACGTTCACATGCATTTATACAATTTTGTTTTTTATAATTCTGTAATTCTGAATATTTTTTCTGGTAAGGTCACAAATTGTGATTTTTTTGAATAGGTATTTTGAAAGAACGTCATCATAGTGTGGATGTTCCCGGTTCCGAGATTCTAAGCTTGGTTTATTCTCTGCACAGTTTAACAGGATCCAACTGAGCAGATGCAGGCTAAGGGTCTCGCTTGATGGTCCAACAGTGGCAGCTTGGTGGAACTGGGATTTGAACTCACAACTTTTCAATCAGTACTTTAGCAGCCCAGTGCATTCTTATCCACTGGTGCCATGAACACAAGGTTTTCCAATTTGACATGAGACACCAAATGCCTTTGCAGAAGACAGCAACAGAAACTTGTAGAGAGTCCATTTGGATAGTGAAAGGATGTCGGTTTTGGGTATCAGGTGATACTCTGACCTTCGACATGAAAGATAAAACGGGATTGGTGCATCCGTATTTCAGACATTAGAAAAACAGTCTGCGTCTCTTATTTGCATCTGATTTGCATACACTTACACGACCCTCCTCTTCTCTACCAAGCTCAGCCAGTTGGGAATGTCAAGAGGCCAAACGAACTAGTTTATTTTAGTTTGCGCCTCATTTGCATAAGAACAGTTTTGTCGAGCTTGCTCCAATAGGTGACCTTAATCGCCTGCGTCCTTGCCAAGCTCTGATTGCAATTAATTTCATTAAGCATATTATCAATATAACCAGAAGAATACATTAGCATGCATTTGGGACCAGGATGCGCAAGCTGTTTCCAATCAAGGAGCCTTTTGCGCGTACGGATGTCCTGTCATGCTTTTCATAAGGATGAAAAATTGGGCTTGGCTCTGATGGGTCTTGAGCTTATCAGCATGATCAATCTTACTCAGCAGTCCAAACAGTGACGCATTCATTAAATTAGATGCAAGATCAGAGAACAGCTTTGATAAATAAAGGGATTTTGGTATTAGGTAATGTAGAGACTTCAGAGCTTGACTAGACTTCTCCCGCTGACATCAGTCATAATTCGAAGAAAACTAGAGAAAGTGTGCTTGTTTTTGGAGAAAATGTACATGTTTGAGCGCTGCATCGTTTTAAACATATAGTAAACACTAAACCTAAACACTAAAGGGATGGGGTCATATAGTATTTGCTCCTTTTGGAAGCCATCTTCAGTTCATTCTCATTGAAGGCCTGGTAAAGCCAGCTTCCTAATCTTCTTAACGGATTTCTCAAGAAATGAATTACGTTTTCGGTGAATAACAAACTAATCTTGTTTAACCCTTTTCCTTCTTTTCTTCTTTCCATCTCAAGCCTTCATTTGTTAAATCCAGCATAGTGATGAAGGGTGCTGATGAGGAACAGGTTCTTCTACTAAGGCATGCATTCTTCATCACACCTTTTTCGGGTGCGAGCCGGGCTACATCTAATTTGTCACGTTCTAGTATCAAACCTGCCACTTTCTCTACTTCAGTATTCATACAGGAAGAGTTCTTACCTCTTGTCTCTCAAGTCCAATCTCTTGCAGCTTCAAGAGTACCTAGTACATTTTGTTGAGGGAAAAAAATTAATGCAGCAAGAACCATCTACTTTAACAAAAAGAGGTAATTTGAATGAAAAGGCAGATGCCTGGTTTAAACACCACTAACTGCTTTAAGCTGTTGTCTTTAATCATTTTGAGAGGATATCCAATTTTCTTTAGTGCATAGATACAAAATGCTGATTGTACCTTTGTGTTTGTTTTCCTGATGAAAACCAGAACCTTACTGAGATCCCAACCTTCAAGATCCTGAAGGCTGTGGCCAGATACGTGTGCAAAAATACCAGAAACTGTGTGGTCCATGGGCTGAGGGTATGAGCTTCCGACTATCTCACAATTAACACACTTTAAAATGCGATGTATTTTAGAAATGCCAGTCCACCAGCAAAAAATTCACTCACTAATTCAAAAAATTTTCTACTTACACATTTTGCTCTTATTACCAAATATACAGACAGGTGACTAATGATCACTTTTGTCCTGAAACGTTTCTATCCTAACGATGGTCTGGTCTGCTCCAGGATGATTTGGCCCAAATGCAATGAGAGAGTGCTAATGTTAGGATTTTCATTTACATCATATTATAGTACAGCCATGAACAAATGTTTTGAGAATGACATGAATATCTTTTTTTTTTTGGACTGATGGTAGCGCTCACTTCTTTTCCCCCCAAGCTTTTTTTCCGGGTGCCCCAAACAATTGGAAAGGCGATTCATCAGAGAAAATGACTTTACCGCAGTCCTTAGCAGTCCAATCCCTGTACATTTTGCTGAATATCAGTCTGTCCCTGATGTTTTTCCTGGAGAGAAGTGGCTTCTCTGCTGCCCTTCTTGAGATGTATGAAGGTGAGCGCTACCATCAGTCCTGTGTCATACCAACAATAAAGCATCCTGAGAGCGTTCATGTGTCCAAGGGAGTGAGTTCAGTCACAATTTTACATAAGAACACAAACATGAATAACGAATGGTACAAAAATATCCATCTAAGAACAGTTTGGTGACAAACAAGGCCTTTTCCAGTATGATGGAGCACCTTGCCATAAGGGAGAGGTGATAACTAAGTGGCTTGGGGAACAAAACATTGAAATTTTAGGCTCCATGTCCAGGAAACCTCTCCAGACCTTAATCCCATTGAGAACTTGTGGTCAATCCTCACAAGGCAGGTGGACAAACAAAAACCCACAAATTCTAACAAATTCCAAGCATTGATTATGCAAGAATGGGCTTCCATTATTCAGAAGTTGATTGACAGCATGCCAGGGCGAATTGCAGAGGTCTTAAAAAAGAAGGGTCAACACTGCAAATATTGACTCTGAACTTAATGTAATTGTCAATAAAAGCCTTTGACATTTATGGAATGGTTGTGATTATACTTCAGTATACCAGAGTAACATCTGAAACATTTGAAAAAACCCTAGAGCAGGAGACTTTGTGAAAATGAATATATGTGCCATTCTCAAAACCTTTGGCCATGGCTGTAATATAAGTAGCTCAGCTTAGCATTGACTAAAAGAATCAAACATGATAGCTGCTTTAACCTCTGCTTTTATTCTGTGTAAAGAAATCTGGCTTCATTATAGGCTTATTCTAGACTCCGGAGTGCTCATATGTTCCTTTGGAGACAGCTGTGGGGTGTGTGGTCTGGGTCAGCATTGGTCTTGGAGAATCCTAGGTTTAAGTCAGAGGAAGTCTTAGAAGAAATGCTATATAGTGATGAAGACAGTATAATGAATAAAACATGCCTATTTTTTGAAGCAAATGTCCAACATACGTCAAATAAGCATACACGAGACGAGGTCTTTTCCTGAGTTCTGTCTTCATATGAAATGGTAAAAGACTTGGATCAATGAACGTGGCAGTGTTTTTATTTATTTATTCATTTAGATATATGTACATTTATATCCACGCATTTGGCACACTCTTTCAGTCAAAAGCACTTAAAAGTGATGCAGAATTGAATCCAAACATGGAGTTAAAGGAACACTCAACCTGAAACATCTTCAATGTTGAATTATGTGCAATGTGTGATGGTACTTTGTTGGTAAGTTGGTAAAAATGTAAGATGTGTTTGTGTACACATTAGTTAATGAGATAGTCGGACAGACACATTGACTTCGGCCACTGGTGCCCAGGTAGTCAAACAGCATTGCGGTTTGTAGGATGCCGTTAACCAAAGTAAAATCCATACACCGGTTTGTAATAGCGAATGCACACACTACTTTGTGATGCAGATGAAAACATTGCATGGATTCAACAGTTCGTTGGCTTGAGGAAGGAGAATGCCACTTTCACTCTTGCACAAGTATACATCATCTAATGCAAGTGCTGGTGATGCATCAAAGAAAACGAAGGTGTTCATGAATGAAAAGGAAGTGGAAATAATAACCAGATCGGAAAGAGGTGAAACGGCATTGGAAATAGGAAATTAAATTAGTTTGGAAGTGTTGCTCATGTGCTGTATATGCATAGAAAGGTGAAATACGATGACTGGCCAAAAAAGTCGCCATTTCTGAAGGATCAAATTATTGGAACTAAACAGCTGTGCATCCATAAATAACAACAACAATAATAATAATCATAATCATTATAACGTTATTAATCCTAAAGAAAAATTTTCATTTTCGCATATCCCAGTCAGGAAGCTGCGATCAGATCTCATGGCCTGCCAGGATACAGTGCCCCTGGAGCAGATAGGGTTAAGGGCCTTGCTCAAGGGCTCAACAAAGTGGCAACTTGGCAGTGCTGGGGCTCGAATCCCAGACCTTCCAATCAGAAATGTACAGCCTTAACCATTTGAGCCACCACTCCCCAATTATATTAACAAATAGTGAGGCTAATTAGAAAAAAGTCTCATGTAAATAAGCTACTGCTTAGCCACACCCTGCCAGAAAACAACAGAACTGAGCAACAAGCTTGGGGGAGGGGCTCGTCTTATATGAGGTCACAATAGGGTGAAAATCTATTTGGCTTTTTTTTTTTTTTTTTTTAAAGGCCAGGCCAATACAAAAAAAAGTAAATAAATAAATAAAAACGAAAAGGGACCAAAAGTAGGGAATGTTCTCATCCTTTTTTTTTGTTTGTTCATACACTAGAGACCCTAGTAATATCATTGCATAATAGGTCCCCTTTAAACAAAAACTAATAAAAAAAAATTTATAATAAAAATAAAATAAATCTTGGAATGCCACCGAAGGTCATGTTAGTTATAAGGAGTGATGTGGAAGTAGTTCAGGGTGGATTTCAGTAATAAGAGCACAAATGGCACTGAAGCTTGCTGAGAGACTCAACATGAGTACACACTTAAAGCCTTTGGGCTATTGTCTTAATGAATCAGTGTGTAACCTTTGTGCAATGTTCTCACAGTATATAATGTAATATATGTTTTATTTCATTGCACTGATGCTTTGTGATATGTTATAGTGGAGCACTGGGTAGCCTTGGGTGTTGGGAACCAAGCCGTCTGCACACTCGTCTCGAGCGCTACCCAAGCTGTCACAGCCCACAGGGATGTGTGTGTGTGTGTGTGCATTAACTCCGTGTGACCAACCCTGTCATCCCAGGCCAGATTATTCACACCATGTTAAACATGACAGCTGCCCTCCTTATAGCATGTAAACTGTATATTGGGCTTTCTCCTTCTCTTTCACCATGTCTTCAGACTGGAGTTGAATATGAATATCATTCAGAATGAACAAATAATGTTCAGTACAAATACTATATACACAAGGCAGCCCTTTAAAAAAATAAATAAATAAAAGCATGCTAGGAAGGTTAACAGGGCATGTGGTTGAGACTGGAGATACTGGAGCACTAGAACTGGGATCCCATGGGACATAAAAACGTAGGATGTTTTCACTTCCATCCATTTAGATATTGAAGCTTGTGGGCCAGCCCGTGTTCATTCATTCATGCATTCGTTGCTGAATGATGGCTGCAGTGAGGTATGACATCAGGCCAAGGAGCACTGCTGTAAGCAGAAGTTAGCCTAGAAACACCAGTCAACCACAACCACTGCCAGGAGAATTGAATACCATTGATTATCATTTATATACCGGTAAACTGGTGACAGGCTCATGGACACAAAAAGTTAATTTATGCCCATCTGGTCCAATCCCACAGAAAAACCAATGCTGGCTATAATAGAAAGGTAACAGGACACCCAAGTGCATCACAGCTTGTTGGCAAAGATTTAAAGGTTGTTGATCTGGTCTTCAAATTCTATGGATCTCAGTATTGCCAAGCACCCATGGACTGTCCCAAACAAGTCTGATCTACTGTACAGTACATAGGCCCCATCCCGCAACCCAGAGCGCCCAAAAGATCTGCTGCTAACATCCAGGTGCCCAACACTACACACACACACACCCCCAGAGGTCTTGTTGAGTCATGGCCCGAGGTGCCAGAGCTGCCCTGGCAGCACAAGGGGAACCCACACAATACTGAGCTCAATGGTTTGGTTTTAAAGTAATGATGATCGATATATCTTTGAACTATGATGCAAACTGGAGGAAACCCTCCAGGCTCGGTGAGAACAAACAACACACTGCAAGATTTGAACCCCTAACCCTGGAAGTTTGAGGCAACACTAGGAACCACTAAGCCAACATGCCGCCACATAGTGATAGAATTTCTTTAAAAGAGGTTTAAATTGCTGAATACTGATACGTACTTTACTATATATTCGGAGCATTAAACAAATACAGCTTCAGATAGAGATATTGCATAACACCACCAGTGTGATTATTTCTCTTGGGTCTGATGGTTATTTATATCCATCATCATAGGCAATTTTTGTCTCAATTTCCTCATTTTCATCCACGTTCTTTGTGCTTCTGGCCCTTTCCTGGAGATCTTGACTGTTACCAAGTGTGTATTCAGCTGTGTGTGGCTCAAAACAGTGGCTTCTTTTAAAGCTTTTCTGACTCACATTAGGATAATCATCTACAGGTTCTCAGACCGAAGTTCACATCACTCTCACATCCTTGTTCCAAAGCTCCTTGGATTCCACCACTCAATCCCTCTTTGACTCTACAAGGTTATTAAGGCCAGACATTGTGAGTGTTTGTATGTTTATGTGTGTGAACAGCATGCTTTTAGTGGCCGTAGCCAGTAAGCTGGTACGCAGGGGTTTTTCCCAGGCTCGCCGTGTGCCAGGCCCTGTACCCTGTGGTCTCTGTGGCATCCCAGGCTGTATTTTTTTTTTTTACTACAACACACTCATTGTTGAAGTGTGGCAACGGGAACATGGCAATAATGAGCACATGCCAGAAATAGAATCCAAAAGGAGGGATAAATAAAGGCTGTAGTTATTTTCTAATTGTGCAGGCTGGAGTTCAAAGTAAAAAAAAAAAAAAAAAAAGAAAGAAAATGGCCCTGAAACAAACCAAAGAAAACAAACAAGCCAAAATCATCAGATGTAAAGATCAAGAGTTATACCTCAAAATGTCGAGACCTCTAACATAATTTTACCGAAATCACAGGTATTCATCCCCTGGGTCCGTACTTTGTAACTGCAAGTTCTCTAGGACATCATGATCAGTTTTGCACATCTGGATCCTGATACATTTGCTTATTTTTCTTGGTCATAGAGACTGTTAGTGGATAGCAATTTCGAAGTCTTGCCACACATTCTCTATCAGAATGATGTGGCTGCTGTGGCGAGTGGAAACTTATGCAATCACAGCTTTTATGTTTATTTAGAAATGATTTCGCCAACTAAGGTTCCTACTACTTTATTAACTTTATTATTAAGGGATATCATCTGTAGGTTCATGACATATAATCCCAGTTTAGCCTGTTTCAGTTCCTGGTTATAACAGTACAGAGTTTGAAAAAGTTAAAGGGGTTGGGATGGTAAAGCTCAAAACGAGCAACAGAATGGGAAAGAAAGGTGATTTAAGTGGTGCCAGAC